>SNVD02014902.1:0-94452 GCA_013180625.2 Boswellia sacra | reverse complement strand
TTCAACTTGTTTTCTTAGGTTTCGAAAAATAGAGGAAATTTAAAGCAGAACAGATAAAAGTCAAACAGATATTAAAAAGGAACAACTAGGATGCAAATACAAGTAGCAGCACGAACTAACAAACTACTTCATAAAAATTCAGCGAAAGAAAAAAGATTTAGAGCTGCTAGTTCTGAAATTTTTTTTCAAATTTTTTTTAATTAAGTTCTGAAAAACTGAGTAAAAGGAAAGCAAATGAAAATCAAACAGGGATAAAAACAGCGGAATTAAACAGTTTTTTTAGTTTTGAGGAATTAAACAGCGGAATTAGCAAGCAAAACTTAATAGCAGCACAAATAGGTGGAGTAGAAATACATGAAATTAATTGAAACAGATTATAAAATCTGAGATGGAAACAAATTGTCTACCCCTACAAGCAATTGAAGAAGTAAAGTAAGTTCTTATCTCAAAGCAAAAGTTTAAGTCGAAGAAGACGAGACCAAAGTGTTATAGTCCAAGTCATCACCAACCTTTTGTCAGTGTACGATTCGGTATTTAATTAATAATAACTTAAAAATAAAACATCCTTTTGGAAAATTCATAAAATATCAAATTTAAGGGATGATTTTTACTTTTAATAAAAGAATAATTTGTTGGAATTGTTTAATCAAATTCTAAATGACAAAAAAAAGTTAAGATTTAATTAAAATGTAAAACCACTTTCAAAATTAGGCTACTTTTAATTTTCTCAGATCTTTTAAAATTTTTTAATAATATTCTTTTCATTTTCATTTGTTAAGATCAATAATATAAAACATTTTATTATGATTTTCAGTTTTTAACTTCAAATAAAATCACCGATTAAATAAAAATAATAAATAATGTCTTAATAAATAATATAATAAGTATTTATTTAATAATAAGCTATTATATATTATAAATTTATAGGCTAGATTCAGTAAATTAAGATTATTGGTTATGAAAAGCAACGGATAAGGGGTGAGCAACTTTAAAGAAGAGAGATTCTGTCGGGAACATAATGATATTGTTGGCAATCTTTACACTCATCTAGCCGTTGAAATTGTAATCATTGTACTACAGGCGCAACATTTTGATCATTGGACGGCGAGGATGCAAGATTGTCAAGTTTCAGACGTCTGGTTATTATTGTCTTTCAAATTGGGTCCCGCTCGCGAAGCGAATATGAAAACTTTTGTGCCGGAAAAATTTGTCCGCTTGCATTCACTCCTATCAGATGGAAGCTCGTGTCGTGTCATGTTATGTCGACACGAAAATGATGCCACCTCGTTGAAGCCCTGACCCACCTATCCGTGAAAAGAGAAATGTAACGCAACACGTAGACAAACAAAATAAATTAGATTAATTATTGAGACTCCATTATTTGTCGATGTCAATGCAACGCTTATAGATGTGTAATATCTATGGCTTATGTTAAATAAATTTGTACTAAAAATATTAGTTTGTATTAAAAAGTCTTTATTAAAAAATTATATTCATATTAAATCCTCGTATTATATTTTAATATTATTTTAGTATCTTAATTTATGTAGAGATTATCTAATCACTTTCTAGAATATTGATCATTATTTTACACTTATTATTTGAGTTTGATTGAAATTTTATAGGATATTAATGAGAATGACAATTAACTTATATAGTACTGTAAAACAAGATACTGAGAGAGTACTTTAAGCTAAGTTGAAATGTACTTTTAATATGTTTTATGAGAGTTTTATCAATACATAACATGTTATAATCGTGTATGAATTATGTTTAAATATTGAGAGAACTTAAGAGTTGGGTGTTTTTGTAATTCAATATCAAGCATGGTTCTTATGTGTTACTTAACAATGTGTTATTAAATTATCCATAATAGAGAGTGGATAGTATAGATTATGGAGGGATTTTGTTTTATATAGATTAAGTCAGTATATGAAAGTGTTGACAGCGATTGGGTCAGTGCGTCAAAGTGAGTCATCACTATAAATGCACCTAAAAATTGTATAAATAATAACTTATTAAAGTGCAATTCAAAGCTATTTGTGAATGTAGATTTTATAATCGAATCACGTAAATCCTCTTATATCATTTTATATTATATTTTTATGTTAGATTACGTATAACTAATCCATACTTTCAAACCTCACAATTTTCTCTTACTAATGTATTTCAAACTATTAGGGATGCGTTTATAGCATTGTATAAAATTGTAAAATTATAATTATATTAAAAAATATTTTATTAAATTGTGTTATATAACTAAATTCTATACTATATGTATTTGATTTGTCACTGTATTAGGTAAATATCAAACAATATAGTGTTTGATAAAAAAAAATGAATTGGATTGAATTAATTTTTATAAACTAAACTAAAATAATTTACAAGCAACATCATAGAAATTTTAATTAACAATAAAAATTAATTAATTGAGATTAACAATTAACTTTAAAAAATACATATTATCAAAATAGTAAAAGTATTAAACTGTACAAAAATTCAAATAAAGTTAAACTAAAATGCTATTACTAAATTAATATAAATAATTTAAAACCTTAACTAAATAATTATTATTTAATTAATAGATATTCACTATTTTTATAAATTGTTAAAAATTATAATTTAATTATTTATTATCAATATTTATATAAAAATAAAATAATTTATTAAATATTTTAGTTAATTTTAATTAAATTTTTACTTAACTTAAAATTACATATTTTACTTTTAAGTATTTGGTGTTGCTGGAGCAAAACCACACCCTTTCTTCTCTTATACAGTGGAGGGGCGGGTTAACTTTTGGCAAAACAGTGCCAATATTACGCTTTTTAATCACAGCATATACGAGTAGCAGCACAGCAGCGATGAAGTATGAAACTGCTTTTAAAAAATCAGTGAAAGAAAAAAGATTTAGAAATAGTGGCGGCGGATAGATTCGGATGGAAAACAAGTGAAATAGCAATGCCTTTTTTTTTTTTTAAAGTTTTGCAAAGCTGAGTAAAAGCAAAGCAATCAATGAAAATCAAACGGAGATAAAAAAAAGAACAACTAAGGAAAAGTAGTTATTTTTTCATGTTTTGAGAAACAAATGGAAATTAGCAAGCAAAACCGATTAGCAACTGTTATGGCCATAATAATATTGGGTCTAATTATTTCTAACACAGTAAGCCTATTACTGTGGTCCATTACTGTGGTCCATTACTGTGGCCCATTATTTGGGCCCATTATCTGGGTCCCACAATGACCCAGCCCAGATCATTTATCTATAATACGGTAAGCCCATTACTGTATCTCATTATCTGGACCCATTACAGTAAGCCCATTACTGTATCCCATTATCTGAGCCCACTATCTGGGTCCCACAATGGCCCAGCCCAGCTCAATTGTTTATAAATACGGTAAGCCCATTACCGTATCCCATGATCTGGGCTCATTACAGTAAGCCCATTACTGTAACCCATTACAGTAAGCCCATTACTGTAGCCCATCATCTGGACCTATTATCTGGGTCCCACAATGGCCCATCCCGACTCCTATATAAACCCTCCGGAACATTGCTCAAGGTAATGCACACTTTTCTGAACTTACTATCTCTCTAAATTTCCTTTACTTTTGAGAGCTTCTCTCTCTAGGAAATTCTCCCAGAAAATTCCGGAGTGCCGGAAACTGACTTGAGGGTCGGAGGGTCACCGCCGGCACCCCTGACTGTTTTCCTTTGCTCATAGGACTGGACCCGACGTACCACCCGAGCTCCGACCCGCTTCCCGGCTGTCCGAAAATCGTGCATCAACAGTTGGCGCCGTCTGTGGGGAACGACAATTCAAGCCTCTTTAGTTGTTGCTCCTACCAAAACATATTCAAACACATCATGAGCCACGAATCCCAACACTCAACCTCCCTGGAGGTTGACGAAGAAATCGAGGTCGAAGCACCTCCCCGACGTCGAAGGGTAGTTGATACAGGGAGGGCATTAGTGATATCCTCTGGGGTGGGGCCTAATCTCAGGCAAACCCGGCTTCCACTTAGAAGACCGAAGAAGAGCAAGGCGAATCGGTTAAGTACCATGGAACACACCATGCGGAATTTCAATGAACAGATGAATCGTATGGTGACTGTGTTCAACCAAGCATTTGGGCAAAATGCCCAGCCGGCTGCAAACATCGCTGGGACTAACCCAATGAGTGCCTTAGTAGTACCACATGTCCAGACGGATGTTGGTGGACTCCTGATTTAATCGCCCAGACTACTGGATTACCTCGCCATCAGGTTATTCAACCAAATCTTCACCATCCTATTGCTCTCCATGCTGAATGTTCACCCCACTCAGCAGCTCGTTTCACCATCCGCTGTTCTCTAGCTCGGATATATACCACTGGTAAGGAACTGATGTTAGGAGGACATCGCACCATCAGCCCTCTCACTATAGTGATCACCCATATCAATCAATTGGTAAGGGTTTTTGGAAGTCCGGGACGCACCCCATTTGCGTCCTTGACGGCTAACACCTCAAACCACCTCGTCGGATGCCATGCTCCATGTCGCTGCATTGTTGCGTGCTGCCCGTGCGCGCGCTTACTCTCCCTCGATTTAAAAAACAAAGTTTCAAGAAATTGTTAAAACACCCTCGTAATTGTTTGAATTTCTTCGGAGGAGTCCCTGCAAAATAACGTAACCTACACGCCGCATGCAGCGCCTCGCATGCTTCCCCCTGCGCGCCCAGCGCCGAGCATGCTTTCCTCCTGTGCGCCCAGCGCCTTGCATGCTTCCTCTTGCGCGCCCGGCGCATTGCATGCTTCCTCTTGCGCGCCCAGCGCATTGCATGTTGCCCCTTGCACGCCCAGCGCTAGCATGCTTTCCTCCTGCGCGCCCAGCGCATAGCATGCTTTCCTCCCGCGCGCCCAGCGCATTGCATGCTTCCTCTTGCGCGCCCAGCGCATTGCATGCTTCCCCTTGCGCGCCCAGCGCTAGCATGCTTTCCTCCTGCGCGCCCAGCGCTTGGCATGCCTTCCTCTTGCGCGCCCAGCGCCTTGCATGCCTTCCCCTTGCGCGCACAGCGCCTTGCATGCTTTCCTCTTACGCGCCCAGTGCCTAGCATGCTTTCCTCTTGCGCGCCCAGTGCATTGCATGCTTCCCCTTGCGCGCCCAGCGCTAGCATGCTTTCCTCCTGCGCGCCCAGCGCATAGCATGCTTTCCTCCCGCGCGCCCAGCGCCGAGCAAGCTTTGCTCCTGCGCGCCCAGCGCCTAGCATGCTTTCCTCTTGCGCGCCCAGCGCATTGCATGCTTCCCCTTGCGCGCCCAGCGCATTGCATGCTTTCCTCCTGCGCGCCCAGCGCATAGCATGCTTTCCTCCTGCGCGCCCAGCGCATTGCATGCTTCCTCTTGCGCGCCCAGCGCATTGCATACTTCCCCGTGCGCGCCCAGCGCTAGCATGCCTTCCTCCTGCGCGCCCAGCGCCTGGCATGCCTTCCTCTTGCGCGCCCAGCACCTTGCATGCTTTCCTCTTGCGCGCCCAGCGCCTAGCATGCTTTCCTCTTGCGCGCCCAGCGCCTCGCATGCCCTTCCCCTGCGATCAGCGCCTAGCATGCCTTCCCCTGCTCGCCCAGCGCCTAGCATGCTTTCACCCTTGCGCGCCCAGCACCTTGAATGTTTTTCCATAGCGCGCCTTGCACTCACTTGCTTCTCCCCTATGCGATAAAATGAAAAGAGTAAAAAGAATACAATCAGCCCCAAGATTGTGTGCTGGAAACACTCACAATGACACCCACACTAGCTACTCCGTTCGCTAAGTGTTTTCCCCTTGTGTCACTCTCTACCCCTGTAGAGTTCTACCTGGAGACCTCCCCCTGGAGGGTTTACCTACTTCCAGCCCACCATCTTGGTACATATATATAGCCAACCAACAACCCTGGTTGCTAGGTTCCTTGTAGTTGACATCCCCAACTACTAGGCTAGGTGGCGCGCTCCTACACTGCCACATAATCCTCCACTCCCCCGCAAGTGGAGATCATGGGAGTTAACTACCCGTAACTCCCCACTTCCTCTCATGGGTATAACCACCCATGGTTAAAGGTCATGGCATGGAATTAACTTCGCCGAGTAACTTCCCACTCCGGAAGTAACCACCTCGAGTCACTTCCCACTTCCCTCATGAGCATAACTACCCATGAGTGGGATGGAGGCATGGAATATGGGAATTAACTTCCCACTGTCATTCCTGTTTCAAGGATATGGTTGAACCCTCCCAACCACTAAGTTAGTGGGGAAGTTACATTTCCAAAACCTTAGGAAGCAACTTTCACCCCACTATTACCTTATTTTTAGGAACCACAATCCTCTTGGATATGTGCCATATTTTAAGCCCACTAACACGCCCATATGCATCATGAATCGCTGCTATGCGTCGTGTCGCCCGATGCCATGCGCCATGTCACCACTTTGTGGTGCGCTACCCATGCGCATGCTTGCTACCCCGCAAGCGTCCCGGCCCGCATGCGTGCACGTGCTAGTGTCCATGCGCTACGTTGCCCCCAACATGCGCGTAGCATCGTTGTGTCGCGCCCAACTCCCGTGTGCACTCCACACAGCATGCTCACCACCCGTACGTGCATGTTATCTCACTATGCCACGCCCATCACATGTGCGTGCAAGTGCGTGCCATACTACGCTCGCTACCAATGCATGCGTATTATTTCGTTGCGCTACACATCCCCCTGTGTCAGCGTTCACATTGCCTTGCGCTTCCCCTCGCGCATCAATGACGCCATGCAACGTCTCCACACCTTGCTTAAGCACTCACCCATATGCTTCTCGTGGGCATGCACCCTTGCAGCCCCCTCCAAGCCATGGCGTAACGCAAGGCATATTATGCCAGCCATGTGCGAAGATCAAGGGTGTAACAGTCAGCCTCCCACCACTTTTCAAACCTCCAGTTCATTATCTGAGGTAGAAAAAAAAATGCTGGGGGATGGTATTGAAAATCCGCGGAAGCACACCTGCGGAAGCATACCCACGGAAGCACGTCCGCGGAAGCACACCCGCGGAAGCACGTCCACGGAAGCACGCCCGCAGGAAAAAAAAAAGTGTTAAAGCTTGAAAATCCCCGGAAGCACGTCCGCGGAGGAAAAATTATTCAAGTTTGAAAATCCGCGGAAGCACACCCGCGGAAGAAAAATTATTCAAATCTGAAAATCCGCGGAAGCACGTCCGCGGAAGCACCCCCGCGGAAGCACGTCCGCAGAAGCACGCCCGCCGAAGCACGTCCGCGGAAGCGCGCCCGCGGAGGCACGTCCGCGGAGGAAAAAAATATTAAAACTTGAAAATCCGCGGAAGCACTCCCGCGGAGGAAAAATTGTTCAAGTTTGAAAATCCGCGGAAGCACACCCGCGGAGGAAAAAATATTAAAACTTGAAAATCCGCGGAAGCACGCCCGCGGAGGAAAGATTGTTCAAGTTTGAAAATCCGCGGAAGCACACCCGCGGAGGAAAAAATAAAAAAAAATGTGTATCCGCGGAAGCACGCCCGCGGAGAAAAAAAAAAAAATGTGTTAAAGCTTGAAAATCCGTGGAAGCACGCCCGCGGAGGAAAAATTATTCAAATCTGAAAATCCGCGGAAGCACGTCCGCGGAAGCATACCCGCGGAAGCACGTCCGCGGAAGCACACCCGCGGAAGCACGTCCGCGGACGCATGCCCGCGGAGGCACGTCCGCGGAGGAAAAAAAATATTAAAGCTTGAAAATCCGCGGAAGCACTCCCGCGGAGGAAAAATTATTCAAGTTTGAAAATCCGCGGAAGCACACCCGCGGAGGAAAGTTTATTCAAGTTTGAAAGCCCGCGGAAGCACACTCGCGGAGGAAAAATTATTAAAGCTTGAAAGTCTGCGGAAGAACACCCGCGGACCCGCGGAAGTACGCCCGCGGAAGAAAAAAAATATTAAAGCTTGAAAATCCGCGGAAGCACGCCCGCGGAGGAAAGTTTATTCAAGTTTGAAAGTCCGCGGAAGCACACCCGCGGAGGAAAAATTATCAAAGCTTGAAAGTCCGCGGAAGCACACCCGCAGACCCGCGGAAGTACGCCCGCGGAAGAAAAATTATTCAAAACTGAAAATCCGCGGAAGCACGTCCGCGGAAGCATACCCGCGGAAGCACGTCCGCGGAAGCACGTCCGCGGAAGCACGCCCGCGGAGGCACGTCCGCGGAGGAAAAAAATATTAAAGCTTGAAAATCCGCAGAAGCACTCCTGCGAAGGAAAAATTATTCAAGTTTGAAAATCCGCGGAAGCACACCCGCGGAAGAAAAATTATTCAAATCTGAAAATCCGCGGAAGCACGTCCGCGGAAGCACGTCTGCGGAAGCACACCCGCGGAAGCACGTCCGCGGAAGCACGCCCGCGGAGGCACGTCCGCGGAGGAAAAAAAAAAATATTAAAGCTTGAAAATTCACGGAAACACCCCCGCGGAGAAAAAATGAAAGTTTGAAAATTCACGGAAACACCCCCGCGGAGAAAAAATAAAGGTTTGAAAATTCGCGGAAACACCCCTGCGGAGGAAAAATAAAGGTTTGAAATTTCGCGGAAACACCCCCACGGAGGAAAAATAAAGGTTTGAAATTTCGCAGAAACACCCCCGCGAAAAAAAAATTAAGGTTTGAAATATTTCAGAAACCCCCGGCCGATTTTAAGTAAAAGTTTTGAAATTTTTCAGCAACACCCCCGAAGTTATATTATGGAAATTTCGGAATTTGCTAATATGCCCCCGTACTTATTCAAATTTCCTGCAAGAAATCCTTACAAACTCACAAAGGCGGCAAGCCCAGCGCCCAGCGCGCATGCGACTCGCCCAGTACGCACGCGATCGCCCAGCGCGCATGCGCCTCGCCCCTGCGCGCGCCCAGCGCCTCGGCCCTCGCCCCTGCGCGCGCCCAGCACCTCGCCCCTCGCCTCTCGCCTCGCGTTGCGCCCAGCCTGCCTCACCCGCGGCTCTCCCCCTCGCCGCTCGCCCGCGGCTCTCCCCTTCGCAGCTCGCCCAGCGTGCCCAGGCAGCGCGCCCAGGCAGCACGCCCAGGCAGCGTGCCCAGGCAGCACGCCCAGGCAGCGCGCTCATGCAGCGCTCAGGCAGCACCCAGGCAGCGCCCATGCAGCGCCCAGGCAGCGCCCAGGCAGCGCGCCCATGCAGCGCCCAGGCAGCGCGCCCATGCAGCGCCCAGGCAGCACCCAGGCGCGCTCATGCAGCGCCCAGGCAGCACCCAGGCAGCGCCCATGCAGCGCCCAGGCAGCTCGCCCATGCAGCGCCCAGGCAGCGACCAAGCGCGCCCATGCAGCGCCCAGGCAGCGCGCCCAGCGTGCCCTCGCAGCATGCCCTCGCAAGCCTACCGCGCGCCCAGCGCAGCTACGACGTGCGTAGCAACTGCTCGTCCCATGCGAGCCGACCCTCCATCATGCCCGAACATGTATTCATGTCTCTTTCACACACAATTGCATAAACACACGAAGGGTATAATCCGTACAGAATTTTTCGCATTGAAAAATTAAACTTAATCCATGCATTCTAAAGTACATACACAAGAGAAAAAGTACTTACTTGTGGCAGTTGGAAAATCCGGGCTCAAGTTAGAGAGTTCTGTTTGCTGGGGTCACTTACACTGCTTACCTCCAAGCCTAGAATAACTAAATAGTCCCTACGTCGACCCATTGGTCAACTTGGGCCTGGGGGGACTACTGTTATGGCCATAATAATATTGGGCCTAATTGTCTCTAACACAGTAAGCCCATTACTGTGGTCCATTATCTGGGCCCATTATCTGGGTCCATTATCCGGGTCCCACAATGACCCAGCCCAGCTCAATTATTTATAATACGGTAAGCCCATTACCGTATCCCATTACATGGGCCCATTACAGTAAGCCCATTACTGTATCCCATTATCTGGGCCCATTACAGTAAGCCCATTACTGTATTCCATTAGCTGGGCCTATTACAGTAAGCCCATTACTGTATCCTACTATCCGGGTCCATACGGTAAGCCCTTTACCGTATCCCATTACATGGGCCCATTACAGTAAGCCCATTACTGTAGCCCATCTTCTGGGCCTATTATCTGGGTTCCACAAAAGCCCATCCCGACTCCTATATATACCCTCCGGAACGTTGCTCAAGGTAACTTTTTCACAAGTTGACAAAATGCACATTTTCTCTGAACTCTTTATCTCTCTACAATTCCTCTATTTTTGAGAGCTTCTCTCTCTAGGAATTTCTCTCAGAAAATTCTGGAGTGCCGGATACTGACTTGAGCGTCGGAGGGTCACCGCCGGCACCACCGCCGGAACCCCTGACCGTTTTTCTGTGCTCGCAGGACCGGACCCGTCGCACGACCCGAGCTCCGACCCGCTCCCCCGGCCGTCCAGAAACCGTGCATCAACAAAACTAATTTTTGTTTATTAATTGTTATTTTAATTTTCAAAATTTTAATCCAATAACTCCTTTAAATGGACTAAATTATATGGCAATTTGCAGAACGAGGGGACTACAAATTAGTATTGCCTGGACTTGGTAGCATTATTGAATCAGTTAGTGCAATGTCAATCACTCACATGTTATAACAATTTATGCTTTAGTTTGACGAGATAATGTAACAAATGTAACTTGCTATAAAAAAATTTCCATATTAGTTCCATGTTATTAAAGAAACCCATAATTGAAGATTTGAACTTGCAAATTGTTAGATCCCCAGTGAAATTTGTGTATGCAAGAAAGGGTAAAAAAGGGAAAAACTGAAAAAATTATTTGTTAGGATCTGTTTTTGACGTGGCAGAACAGTTACAAGTTTGTTAGGAGAATTTGTATATAGAGTGGGGTGAGATGTGAGAAGAGAAATTTTTGGGAAAATCGTTTTGGGCTAAATCCTTGGGAGGTTGGGGAGTCCTCGAAACTCCTCAGCCATCTTATTTTCAATGTTGTTTCTGCTTGCCTATGTTGCTATTAACACTTGAATGAGTGAATTATTCACAAATAAAAGCTAAGAGTCAAGATTTCAGTGCATTTGTCTGTGTTTTATTATATACTGCTGGAGTTTATATATAGGGTATTTAACAGTTTGGTATCAGAGCGAGATCTATGGCAAACCTTATAGGAGATGGATGACCACCGGACCAGATTGCGGCTCTAGAAAGGCGGATGAACATGATGCAAGAAGATCTTGCGAATTTTGGAGCTCAACTTGGTGATGTGCGTGGAATATTGAACAGTTGGAGGCGATGAACACTCGCAGACCTAATCTAGGACCAAATTGAGAGGAAGCAAGACATGAGAGAGGTCGTCACTGTCAACCAGAGTCTCCGATTCGTCGTTACGGGCGTCAAGAACATAGAGGACAGAAATTGGAGCTTCCTCTTTTCTCGAGTGAAGACCCATATGGTTGGTTGTTTCGAGTGGAGCGATATTTCGCTATTAATGATATTATGGAAGAAGAGGAGAAGATTGGAGCTGCCTCAGTGTGTTTGGAAGGGAAAGCTCTGAGTTGGTTCCTGTATAGTGAGGCTCAAGATCCCTTTATTGATTGGAGAGATTTTAAAGGGGCTTTGCTGCACAGATTTAGTCAAGCTAGGGAAGGAGATCCATCTGAGAGGCTTCTAGCGTTGAAACAGAAGGCGACAGTGGCTGAGCATTGGGAATCATTTGAGTGTTTAGCGATGACGATGCGTGGAATTCCTGAAACCATGTTAAAGAGTGCATTTCTAAATGGGCTGAAGGATGATATACAGGCTGAGATTAGGCTTCTAAGGCCCATCAATTTGCAAGAAGTTATGGATGTGACCCAGCAGATTGAAGATAAAAATAAAGTGGTAGATAAGTGTAGAAGACAAAAGTTGGGCCATTTGGGCCGGGTAAAATATTTGGTCCCAGAAAATCCTAAGCTTGAAGGAGCTTTTTAGCCCAAGGCCTCTACTAATTATCTTTTCCCTTCAATGCATAGCACAGAGACTTCCTCTAATACACGTCCACGAAATTTCACAGCTTCATCTCGTTGTTCAGAGCATCAATTCTGGAGACTGACCGAGGAAGAGGCACAATAGAGACGTGCTAAGGGACTCTGTTTTAGGTGTGATGAGAAATTTGGTCCTGGCCATAGGTGTAAGTAACGACAACTTCAAGTTCTCTTGCTATCCCATGAAGAGCAATCAGAGGAGAATGAGGGTGTAACGGAGGGAGAGTCCTCCCAAGCCAAGGTTTCGGAGTCACTGTTAGAAAAGATGGATATTTCCCTCAATTCATTAAGAGGATACTCTTCAGCTGAGACCATGAAGATGCAATGGCAGATTGGGCAGCAGGCTATTATTATGTTGGTGGACAGTAGGGCATCTCACAGTTTTATTTCAAAGCAATTGGTGACTGAACTCGGTCTACATACAGACCTAACTATACTACGCCATATTCAGGTTGGTAACAGTCAATTTTGTAAGCAACAGGGAGTGTGTAAAGGGGTTCAACTCTGGATTCAAGACTATCCAGTCCAAGATGACCTCTATCCTTTTGAATTGGGATGTGCAGACTTAGTTTTGGGAGTAACATGGCTACGAACTCTTGGCGAGGTTCGATATGATTGGGAGAAATTCACGATGAAATTTAAGGACAACGATTGGTAGGTTTGTTGGTCAGGTAATTCTTCACTCAATTATGGTCCTATTAGTCTCCGTGCTTTAGCTCGTGCGTGCTGTCAAAAGGGGGCTGGATTTTTGTTGGAACTACATTCTGTGGTTAAGGGGAATAATGACTCGGAAGGATCATTGATTCCACCAACTCTTCAAGAGGTGATTTCTAAATTTGACTTTGTTTTTGGTGTACCTACTGGTTTACCACCTGAACGTGCGCGAGACCATCGAATTATTCTTCATGATGGAGCGGTTCCTCCTAACATTAGGCCTTATCGATATCCCTAAATTCAGAAGGCAGAAATCGAACGTATGGTGACTGAAATGTTAGAAAATGGAGTGATTCGCTTTAGTAATAGTACTTTGGCCAATACAGTTTTACTGGTGAAAAAGAAGGATGGTTCTTGGCGTTTCTGTGTTGACTATCATCCTTGAACCAGCTAATTGTGCCAGACAGATCTCCTATCACCATTATTGATGAGCTATTGGATGAATTGATGGTTTGCTCTTCATAATTTTTACTGTACTTTCATGAACGTTTAGTCCTTCCTACTTCTTCTCCTTTAATTGAAACCTTATTGCGAGAATTTCATAACACCATGGTAGGCGGCCATTCTAGATTTTACCGCACATACAAGCGTCTAGCTGCCAATGTGTTTTGGCAGGGGATGAAACGCATGATCCGTGATTACGTAGCTCACTGTGAGGTTTGCTAGTGGTCGAAATATGAGGCTTTATCTCCCGATGGATTATTGTAACCTTTACCTATTCCGAATAAAGTATGGGAAGACATTTCCATGGACTTTATTAGGGGGTTACCAAAGTCAAAAGGAGTGGATACAGTGCTGGTAATAGTTGATCGTTTGTCGAAATATGTGCATTTTTGTCCTTTAACTCACCCCTTCACAGCGAAAGAAGTTGCTGCTCTCTTTGAGCAATAGGTGGTTCGCTTACATGGTTTCCCTCGATCCATAGTTAGCGACCGTGATTCCATTTTTATGAGCATATTTTGGAGAGAGTTATTTCGTCTCCAAGGTACTCGATTACATCCAAGCTCAGTATATCATCTTGAATCAGATGGCCAAACTGAAGTCGTCAACCGCTGTCTAGAAACTTATCTTCGCTATTTTGCTTCTTACAAACGCAAATAGTGATCTTCATTTTTGTCTTGGGTCGAATATTGGTTTAATACTACTTATAATGCTTCTACCAAGCATTGTCCTTTTCAGGTAGTTTATGGCCGTGATCCTCCCGTTTTACACCGTTTCTAGGATAGTTCATCTGTGGTGGCTGATATTGATCAACAATTGCTTTTGTGTAATCAAATGCTTGATTCCTTGAAGGAACATTTAGTTGCGGCTCAATAACGTATGAAAAAATTTGCTGATATGCATCGCAGGGAAGTTTATTTTACACCTGGAGATTTAGTCTTGCTCCGTCTTCGTCCTTATTTTATGAAATCATTAGCTCGACGGGTTAATGAAAAGCTCAGTCCACATTTTTATGGTCCTTTTGCGGTTTTAAACATATTGGCATTGTTGCCTACCGACTTAAGCTACCTACAACTTCTCGACTCCATCCAGTCTTCGATGTTTCTCAATTGAAACCTTTTAAAGGTAGGGAGTTTAAAGCTTAGCCACTGCCACCCCACATTTCTGAAGATTTGGAGTTAATTGTAGAATCTGATGTTGTGTTAGACACTCGTTTTGTTACTGTTGGCAATCAACAAGTGCAAGAAGTGCTTGTTCGCTGGTTTGGGCTGCCGAAATATGAAGCTACCTGGGAACCTGTTGCTACCATCCGTGATCAATCTCCTTCTTTCAACCTTGGGAACAATATTGTTCTTGATTTTGGGGTTGGGGGGGGGGAGAGGGGAATTGTTAGACCCCCAATGAAATTTGTGTATGCAAGAAAGGGTAAAAAAAGGGAAAAAAGTGAAGAAATTATTTGTTATGATGTGTTTTTGACGTGGCAGGATAGTTACAAGTTTGTTAGGAGAATTTGTATACAGAGTGGGGTGAGGTGTGAGGAGAGAAATTTTTGGGAAAACCATTTTAGGCTAAGGCCTTGGGAGGTTGGGGAGTCCTCAAAACTCCTCACCCATCTTATTTTCAATGTTGTTTCTGATTGCCTATGTTGCTATTAACACTTGAATGAGTGAATTGTTCATAAATAAAAGCTAACAGTTAAGATTTCAGTGCACTTGTCTGTGTTTTATTATACATTGCTGGAGTTTATATACAGGGTACTTAACACAATTTTTTGTCAGGATGAATATTATTCATAAGCACATATTGTTTAGGGGAAACCAGGGACAAGGAGACCTTGCGTTGGGTATACAGACTGTCATGGGTTCTGAAGGTGTGACTCTGATCTTTGATGGATCTGCAACATTTTAATTGTAGTAATAAATTACAACCATTATTTACAACATGTATTTTTTCTATTTAGTTTTAATAAATATGATGACCTCTTCTCTTTGACCTAAATTAAATGCTTTGAATCGAATTCCTATCCCTTGTCTTGTAATGTATTAGATATTGCGATTGGTTTTGTTGTATGATTGTAATATTTCATTATTTTTGTTGCTTAGGAGTTTTTATGTTGTTGGCTACTGATAATTTTTATTTATTTCCTTATTATTATTATTATTATTTGGCAAGTTATATATAGTTTTAATTAATCCTAATTCAAAATACAGAAGCTAGTATCTTATAAGAATGCAAGAGTCTCGTTAATCTTTCTTATATTGCTTAACTTGTAAAGATCAAACAAAGATCTAGATCATGGTTTCACGACCAATGTTGATCAATCAGTCACAACTGATGAATAGCACAATTTATTCAAATGACTATTAACTGGATATCAAGTAAGGATTTGTTGTGGTTTAGGTCCCCATTTCTTTTCTTTTCCGGAATAACATTATTCTATATTACTATATATAATGTAAGCAAGCAGTGTAGACTGTTACATCAATATACTAACAATCTTTTAGGAAAAAACATCAAATTAGAAGCTAGAGCTAAACTCTCGCCAATTCAACCTTTTGCTTTCCCTTGACATCAACATCACTAACTTCTTTATCTTGATTCATTTCCACCTTCTTATATCTATACCAGGAAGCACACAGCAAATAGACACCAAAATTCACCACACTTACGGCTGCTAGCAACCAATAGAAGTAGTTCAGCTTATCTCTATTCAAGTTGTTACTAGCCAACCAACCACCACTGACCTTGTTCACCACATCAACCACCACTGTGCTCAAGAAGTATCCAAATGCCACTGAGCACCATGAGATGGCTGTGCTCAATGACTTCATACCAGCTGAACTCTCTGCATAGAAAAACTCTAGCAGACCAACCAGAGTGAACATATCAGCCGCTCCAAAGATACCATATTGAAAGCCAAGCCAAAACACACTCATTGGTAGAGGCTCAATGGAGTCAACCATGTTGTGTTGAACTGCCACAGATTTGCGCTTGGTTTCTATGATTCCAGCAATTGCCATGGAAATGGCTGAGAGCACTAATCCAATTCCAATTCGCTGAAGATGTCGAATTCCAGTTGGAATTCCTGTCAACTTTCTAGCAATTGGTACGAACAATCGGTCATAGATTGGGATAAGAATGAACATGAACACAAGGGGGATGACGGGGAGGGAGGGACCCGGAACCTTGAATCCTAGTAAATGAGGGTCCATTGTTGTGCTTTGTTGGATGGAGAAAGTTTGGAGTTGAGCCAAACATGTGTTCATGAAAACTGTACTAAGTATGATCGGCATCATGCGAAGTAGAATCTTTGTTTCTTCAACTTGTGTCACTGTGCATAGCCTCCGCGGTCCACGGCTGACTGATGAAGATGCACCACCCTCAGTACTGGTCCTGACTATTGCAGCCCGGTCCAAAAACCTGAGAAATTTGATGGGCAGAATGAATTTTAATTAATTATAAGAAACTTTGAGTTATATATGTTTCCTAAATTTAGTAATTAGTTGATAAAATACCTGAACTGATCCGTCCTTTGAAGAATTTCATCTTGCAATCCTGCTTCTTTGTCATGAATCTCATGTAATTCATCTGCCATTTCCGGTTTTGGAAGGTTTCGATTCAGGAAGGCAGCCACAAACACCTAAATTCAAGAATAATTAATTGAAGAGATTAATATTTAGCTTGAGCCCACTAAAGATGAAACTAGAACTTAAAGCTGCATTAGCCTCTCCGACCGAAGTAATTTTGGGAGGAATAGCATAGTTTTGTAAGTCTAAAAGATATGCGAGAATCTCCTTCCTAACCTGTAGAATGCGAGCCAGGGGGCTTCCCTTGGGCACATTATTCCGATACAATGACTTGCCCATGCTTACAAAAACAACAGCAAATAAGACTGCTATAAAGCACACACCAAAACTCCATTCCCAACCTTGATTGGTACTAATCCAGACAAGAAATGTGACACCGATTATGGCTCCCACAGTAAGGCTGAATAGAAACCAGTTGAAAAAACTGGACAATTTAGCTGCCTCTTTAGGATCCTTTTCATCAAATTGATCAGCTCCCAATGCAGGCAAAGCCGCTTTCATTCCACTGGTTCCAAATGCAATAAGATACAGACCAGTAAAAAGAATCGCGCTTTGGCTACTGTCAGCGGCCTCGCATTGATCCATCTGGCCAGGGGCAACACCTGCACAAGGAGTTGGCCTTAATTGGTGGAAGTGTGCTTGCACCGCTAGGAGAGCATATCCCTGCAAGACACAAATCGACCATGTGGGCGAAATTTCAATAACTTGCTGAGAAATTTATGATATGGAATTGAATGGTCTCTAGCTATTTTGAATCGGTTCAGATGTAGTCTCTGTTGGTATCTAATTTTCGTGTTCTATTGCTAGAGCCATCCTGTATTATTTTTTAAAATTTCATATTTTATTAAACTAATCTCACGTTCACGAACCCACAAACTAACAAAGACACCTAACAAACATCTTGCGTGGTGGGGGGCGAAGGCTGCAATCATGACATGTTCATCGATCTTATACATAATGATATATACATGATTTATCTACAAAATTACTAGTATCATTATTGACTTGTGTTTTTGTGGATAGTTAGAGTCAACCATATGTTATGCACTTTCTCATCAAAATGTCGTTAGGACAGGCTTATAGCCTTGTTAGTTCCTATTCTCTGCACCTGCCATATGATTGAATTGGTTTAGGGACAAATAATTGAGTTATAAGTTGACAAAATTTTATTTTATATTTAGTAATCACTAATCAACCACCCCAATCCTAGCTAGAAAACCGATTGTAAATTATATGCATGATCATCTTTTAGAAGTCAACCATCACAGGGAAACGTGATAGAACTTTGGTTTAAAAGTATATATTTAATTTGTACTCTTAGAATATTGGAAACAACAGCTTTGAGACCCAATAATGCAGTTATCTATAATATTTAATTTTTGAGCGAGGATGCATGGTAAGAAACATTACCGCCAGCTCTATGCACCCAAAAAGGACACAAGTCTTGAATCTTGACAAATAGGTATCCGATATAAATCCTCCGAAGAGTGCTAGTAAAAATGACGTCCCCATGAAGTTGGTAAGCGTATTGGCAGATTTTGTTAAGCTGAAGTTCATGTACCCATAGAAATAAGTTACCAAGCTCACAGCATTGGATATAAATGCCATATTCTCAAGTCCCTCCGTGGCTGCATCAAATACACAGTCAAACACCGACCCTTTCGTTAACAATGAATATTTATGTACAACACAAACCGGGAAGATTACAATTCAAATAAACTTAAAGTTATGTCAGTATTTTCCAGAAACTTGATCCGAGAGCAGGATGGGATAAATGTTATGGTTACCGTATACAAAAAGCGTAGCCCTATGTCCTCCAAGTGTCGTCGGTTGCTTGGGTTGCATTTTCCCATCCTTGCTGCTGCCCTGTTGAGTCATGATCACAAGAGAAAGTAGTTAGCCAAGAGATGATTGATTTTTACGTGTGGAAGAAAATGAAAAAACATCAAATATAAGGAATCACTAAGAGAAGCATTTGATTGTTTGGCCATAGAATTAATGCTTATGCAAAGTGATTAATAATTTACCATTTTGTTGAGAGCTCTGAGAAACGATTGCTTCACACTCTGCAGGTAGCTGATAGCGTCCGACGTTGAACGACTTTCAGTATTTATAGAGTTAAATAATTACAACTATCATATGTACCGACAAGAAAGCACGAAAGGAATCACATGGCTTCAAGGCCTTTGAAAAAACTTGGTGGGGTCCTTTGTAATATAAAACCACCCTCCCTTCCCTACAACATACACTTTGCTGATGTGTCACTTTGACTTTCTTTATTTCGTCCAAAATACATCTTTAACTATAAGCTGTCGACTAAATTGTTTACAAATTTATATTTTCTTGTCTCTCTCCCTCTCTGTTGTGAAAAAGCCTGAAAAACGTATTAATTTGTTTGGCTCTGCAGAGATAAATTGCTGTATCTTACAGCTACAGTTAAATCTATCAGATATCAATCATTGGCTTAGGGCTTGTAGCAAGGAATTAATGGATATAGTCTGCGCATTTCCTTTGCTACATCGTTGTGAAAACTCATTACAAGCTGCTTAATTGGGGATTGGTAAATGGTAGTTAAAAGGCTATCACAATGATTGAGTACGGTAGGCTGCAGCCGGCGGCTCTGAAGGAGAGGGAATCCTCTTTAATTAGTTCAGTCGCTATTCAGGTTCCCCATAAAGATTCATGTTTACTATATATAATTTCTGCAATGCTAATGTCAACTCCTTTCATGATGGATATATTTCGCCAGACATTATGAATCGATAAGCATGTTCGTGATAAATGGTCTGACCAAATCAGGGAAGAAATAAAGGTTCTCGTTTATTTACGGGGTACTTCTAAAGGGTCTGCAATTCTCTTCACCTTTTATTAAGAGATTAAGCACGTTAATTACGGAAAATAAGCATTTTTTTCCAGGTTTAATCAGCAAGTTGTTTGACCTTAACTTCATAAGAAAATGCTTAGTCTTCTTTTCATGTATTTTAATTATTTTCGCTGAAATGGCGTCAAGTTGTGCGGGAGTTCTTATCACGTAGTGGTCTTACATGTCCAAGCGGCAGGTAATGCCTGGAGCATACCGTCATTAGCTTACTATCTTCTCCATATGGTTACTTATAATTATTAATTATTTATATTTTGTTGGGCATGTTACTCATGGCTATTATTAAGCATTTCAACAACAAAGCTTAAGACTCTCCTTATTTGCTCCTTAAGGGGTCAAATGATGATTAAATTAGATGATGGTTTCACGACCAACATTTGATCCATATATTTATCAACGCTAATGAGTACCCAAAAATCCTACCCTACTTTGGTCGACAATGGCTTATCGTCACAGCTGATCAACCGGAAGAGATCACGATCAGAGATAATTGGGTAGTTGAATTTAAGTGCTATTTCAGATATATATATAAATATATATCACGATCAGAGACAATTGGATAGTTGAATTTAAGTGCTATTTCCGATATATATATATATATAGGTCTATATATCATACTGTTCTTTAAGATATTCCCCCTAATCACTAATTTTGACCGCAAGCCAGCAATTATATCAGTCGAACAAGCGACCAAACAAGATATTTGAGTAGAGTGTTCACATGGGTAATTAATTAATTTGCTTAGTGATGTAATATGTACAGAGAGACAAAAAAAAAAAAGATGAATAATTGGAAAATTTAGGCCATTAAGTAAGAAAAATAAGAAAACATGTTGTCTGGCAATGTAATATCATCTTTTCACACAGCATCAAAACGCTCGTCATAAATAGAGATACCCTAACTATAGTCCATATTTTCACTACTTTATATATTCTTTACAAAGAAGCAATCATATATAAAAGAAAAACCAAGTCATTGTCAACCACGCTAATGGAAGCTAGGATCCAAGAATTAAGATCCGAGTTCGATCCGTAATTTATGAAATATTTTCGTCGTAGGTATAGGTGATCAGATTCTCTTTTTAAGTTTCTTCAAAAATAGAAAAATAGATAAATAAATACTAACGAAAGAAGACAAGTTCAAGGAAAGCAACGCCAAGCAAAGCAGCATGGTGTGAATAATCAAATCAAGTTTGAACAATACAGTACTGATGAAATCCTGTATTAAAAATGCGGGTTAATTAGAAAATGGATGGGTCTACAGAAAGAGACATTAACGTTCTATGCAAATGGTTGCTTTGGCTTGTTGTGCTTGTACTTTGCAGCAAGTTGCAATATAGAAAACTGTAGAAACACATGTCATACAGGAAGCTTAAGAGTTTCTGTTCATTCTCTGACGGAAGGGATCTGTTCTCTCTGTGGCATTGTCATTGTTTCATCATCATCAAGCTGGACTAACACCAATCTGGGATATAAATATATACGTTAATAAGCATGTAATTGGCAAAACTAGACCTCGATCATGACCAATAAGTAGTTTAATTCATGATAGTTAAATGTCTTCTTCCTTCATTTTCACACGCCAGTGCAAACATGGCATATTACTTAAGAATTTATATTTTTAAAAAGTTGAAACTGATGATCAGATTTATCGTTTATGTAAATACCGAAAATGAGAATGCAACTACCAGCAGACAATTACTCAGTACCAATTTTTTCAAACAAAAAACAAATTACATAACAGATAGTCTGAGAGCATATTATATCATAAATTGAACCAATGTGCCCGCAACATTATAAATAAATGTATCTAGACCTAGTCCATGTACATGCATTTGAAATGAAGAGTCATTAACAGTTTTCTGTCTGTTCATTGATTGCAGAAGTTGGTAAGATGCTTTCTGGTTACAACAGAAAAAATTATATATAGAAAAGTCAAAATGATCATATACCTGTAGTCGGTAGCAGGCAAGTAGCAGCGGTACATCAGGAAGCCAAAGATAAAAGCAGATAAGTATGTCAAGATTAATTTATACAGGTGATGGGGACTGAGGGATATCCCTTTCCTCATCTAGCAACCGGCGTTTGTTTGAATATTTTGGCAGCATTTAGGATTGCTGCTGAAATTTCTTGTAATTTATTCAAAATTATGGTTATGGATACATGTATAACTTAAACTGAAATAAATTTCTGAAATTCGCAGATAGATGATGCTTAAAAATCAAACTATATATTCTCTATCCAACCCATTTCCCCTGTATATATTTTTTTTCTGTCTCTCAATGTTAACAATATACATCTATGTTTTTATTTTCTGGACTGATGTTTTATTTTAATTCGTTATCAAATTTCATGACGAAATAATTTTTACGTTATTAATCTATAAATTTAGCATTAAACCATTCAAAACTAATAAATGATAATGAAAATAACTAATTCAATTATCAGCTAATAGTTGTCACAAGATTATATATACACAAATCAGCAGGGGAATAACTTGTAAATGGTTTGATTTATAATTACGATATTTTGATAAAATTTATCTGAGGATAAATAATATTCTTGGATATTCGTACAACAACAAACAAAAAAAGGTTCAACGAGAATTTGAAAATTATGTGGTATATAGTGGATTCATGATCATGAGTGAAAATTTGTCATTTTGAAACAACAACCCAAAATGACAAATTTTCACAGCTCGTCTGCCCAATGTCTCAAAACGTATATTATGTATTGTTCATTGAGCGCTCCACACACACACACACATGTATATCTAATTTATATCAAATTAAATTTAAATTAGAAATTTGAGATTATATATCAGGTTTATTAGTTGGTATTATATATATTTTTAAATAACAATTTATTTATCTATATATATATATATATAAACATGTAACTAGAAATAGGAAATTTATGAAAAATAGGAGTTAATAATATGAGTGTTGTTATTTAAACCCTCTCAAATTTCGTTTTGAGCCCCTTTTTTTATTTTCCAATATTATCCCTTTTTAATGCATATTTACAATAAAAATATATTATCTATCTGCTCCTACATTTTTCTCTGCTCTTTTGAAAATTAGAAATCTAAAAATAGATTTCATGCTTTTCATGATCAATTAGTTATCAATTAATTTATAATAGTTATTTTACAAATATTTTGAACCTTTACTTGATATCTTAATGGAAATATATCAAGGCCTAACTTGTGATTTTAGCAGCAATATTTTCAAATCTGGTATATAAATACTTAAAATATATAAGCCACACAAAGCTTGCGGATCAATTCCATTTAATGAAATATAAGTAGACAGTTATTATTAAATGATTCAAAAGCCTTAAATTGACTGCCATTATATTAGTTATTTATTTAATAAATTGTTTTGCTGAAATCTCTTAATCTTATAACATTACTGAATTTTATTCCAAATTATTTTGTTGAAGTAGAGAGAGAAGCAGACATGAAATAATACATTTTATTCCAAATTATTTTGATGAAATAGAGAGAAGCAAGCGTGAACTAAGAAGAAAGTGAAGAACGCTTCACTGTTGTGTAAATGAGTTTCTAAAAAATAGATTTCTCAATAAGAGTATATCTGAAATTATTTAACATATATTTAGAAAAGCAGCTTTAAAAGAAGTTTTGTGGGGCTTAATAACAATTCTCTAATGATAAAACACTAGTCTGGGCCAAATTTCACATAAGAAATCCAAATTATGAAAGCAGAAAAAAAAAATTCAAAAAAATCTATCGTTTACTTGAGTTGTAGTCAGATGATTATCAGATTTGATTATAAGTATAACGCCAGCCTAATTCCTAAACAAATCTCAAACAATTGCACTCGTAAGCGGCAATCGTCTTTTCGAAATCTAGTCTACACAATGTTTAAATATCGACTTTCGAGTAATGGCAAATTTTACAACAAAATAAACTCACAGCAACGACCTGTCGGTTTCATTTCTTCTTCATTTCCAGCATAGCACTGCAAAAAAGAAACAACAGAAAAAAAAAACATGGACATCCGGCAATCAATCAGCAAGCAAACTGACGTCGCTTTGTCCCTGACAAAGCACGTCCTCTCAACCGAAGCCAAGGACTCGAACCGAGTGTTCTCGCCGTTGTCGATCAGCGTGGTTCTGAGCCTGATCGAGGCTGGGTCCAAGGGCCCCACTCTAGACCAGCTCCTCTAATTTCTCAAGTCCAAATCCAATCACCAGCTTAACACCTTCTCCTCGGAGCTTGTTGCCCTTGCTTTCGCCGATGGAAGTCCAAGAGGTGGGCCCCGCTTTTCCTTCGCGAACGGTGTTTGGATAGACAAGTCTTTCTCTCTCAAGGATTCTCTCAAACAGGTCGTGAACACTATCTACAAGGCTGCCTCTAATCAAGTAGGCTTCCAAACCAAGGTGAAAATTCTCTTTCATTTCACTCAATTGCGATTAGCATTTGGCATTTTTGGACCCTAGTGAAGACATTATGCTATAGGAAACAATTGTACTTTTATTTTTTTTATGTAGCATTATTATCTGATTTCTTGCTGATGTTTGATTAACAAAGAGTGCTCAAACTCAAACTCTTGTATGAATTGAATGGATCAGTGTATTACTACAATTTTGGGCTATTGGATCACAAATGCTATTTTCACTTGTTTCATTGATGAATTTTGGGGAAAAAACAAAATAAAGACTAGGGCCTTTCGCACCAAAGACTAGGCTTTTGTTGTCTCTTCTGCTTGGTTGTTGATCTAACCCAGCATCTAGTTTGTTCATTTAGCTTGGTCTCGGGAACACTGCACCACTACCTGATGTGTTTTTAAACAAATTTTAATTTGTATACCGTGTTATTGAATTTACCTGCTGGAGGCTCGAATGCCCGTAATGTCGGTGATGATTTAGTAGAAAAATATCACATGGTTCTGTTGCTAGCTAGTTTCCGGGTATCTATCTAATGAATGTGCTCGTGGTTTATATTTAATTTTGATGCTATCTTTGAAGGCTGCTGATGTAATTCGGGCAGTAAATTTGTGGGCTGAAAAGGAGTTAAGTGGCCTTATTAATGAAGTTCTTTCTCCTGGGCTTATACAGGAAGTTCCCAGTAATAATCTTATTTCTAATTTACATCAAATTAAATTTATAATAGAAATTTGAGATTATATATTAGGGTTTATACAAGTGGCTTTAATAATTTATTAGTTGGTATTATATATATTGACATAGGCCTCATGTTTTGAATAATTTTATATAGGTAAATATTACAAATATTTCTATACTAAAATAAAATTAAAAACTAAAAGAAACTTTCTTATAAATAAAATATAAAAAATTATAATAACCCCTAAAAAAAAGTCAAAAACCCTAAAACAGTGTTATTTTAAATCAATTTTAAAATTAATTTAAAATATCGATAAATCTTATTCAAATGATTAAATTAATAGAAGAGCAGTATGTTTTGAAGCTGTAATTGATAGTTTATATATTTTATTGTTTATGATTTTTTTATTAAAATTTTATAAGATTATTTTGTTCAAAAAATGAACATATTATTACTTCAAGCAAATTACTTAACTTACTTTTTTTTAATTTTAAATTTAATTGAAATTAGTTAATGATAGTGTTATTAATAATATTATATAAAACGTAAATGTTATGTTAATATTAGGTCCTAGATCATGGTTATTTGTAATAGTTTTCCTGTATAAAGACATGTAATTAGAGATAGAAAAACTGGCTATTGTCATTGACAACTCTCGAGGTGCGGGCTATTCTCAAGTGAAAACAAGGTTTACTACTGTAATAAAAAACACCCCATAAGTTTTCTAAAATACATCACATAACATAATCTGTTAAATCGCAAGGTTAAAATTGAAAATGTTTGCTGTTTATCTTCTTCCTCCTTTCTAAGACGAAGCAAATGAAAATTGGTAATATTCATTAGACCCAAACAGATTGGTAATACGCAAAAAAATAATAATAATTAAATTATAAAAATTAATTAAAAAACGAGACTTTACCTCAAAAGAGAGGATTGGAAATGTGAGCTTAGAAGAATATCCGCAAATTCCAAGATATGAAACAACGAACAAAACCCTTTAGCAATTGAAGAAATGAAAGTTTGACAAAATAGAAATCAAAGAGATAGAATGACTGATGAATACCAGAATCAGAGATTTTATTGGCTGCAAGTTTTGATTTGATGATGCTGCGATTTTATGAGAGCACGCATGTAAAGCCCATTTATTTTTTTAACTTAAGCCCAGCCCATTATTTTAATCCAGCCCACAAATTCAATTATTTTCTTTACATTTATATTAAGCATTTATTTGGATTTAATTAGAAAAGAAAAGAGAAAATCTAGAAGGGAAGACAGAGGGGAAAACGTGAGATAGAGGGAGAGGAAAGCAAGAGAAGATTTTGATTTTTTTTAAGGAATTTGAAGATTTTAAGGTAATTTCTTCATCTCTTAGTTTAATTAAATTATATAATTTCAATCCTATCTCTAGATCAATATTAGGAGGAGGTTGTTTGATATTTGGAGATGTAATAGAGAGAGAAACTAGAGAGAGAAATGAGATTTCCATGCTTATTTAGGCTTTAATTTCTTGTATTTTGAAGGAATTGAAGTTTTGATGATAATTATGGAAAATTAGGGTTCTGTGAACAGTATAGATTTCGAAAATTATAGCAGTCTGTTGGATTTGAATCTGATTCTGAGATTTTTATATGTTAAAATAGACATCCTAAGGATTTGTTTAAAATTGGATTCACTGAAAAATGTGGAGTATGCAATTTATTATGAATTTTCGAAGTTTACTGTTCACCACTAGAAATTCAGTTTTTCTGCAGAAAATCAGTATTGGGCAAGTTAATTAAGGTACCTAGAGGTCTTCAAAAATTATGAAATTTGGGATATGAGTTTGTATGTATGTCTAGTTTAAAACTGGATATTTTTGTGATTTTATAAATTCAGTACAAATTATCATGTATTTTGGAATTGTGAGAGGTCAGATTTGGAAGGAAATTTACAGAATTTGTGTATCTGAAAAAATGAAGGATTTGAGATAACTGTTGAGCATATAATGCTATGAAATTTTATATTATATTAGATATGTATGTGTAGAAGACTTCTATAGCATATTAGACCATTTGGATGAGTCAATTAATTATTAAAAATCGGAGAACCAGAATTGGTCTGTTTAAGAAGTGTGAAAATGGAGTTAATTAGAAGAATTAATATGTTATTGGTGAGACTACGGTTTTGTGCTATTAAAGAATTTTATTTGACTTTTTTCTTAGGTGAG
Source organism: Boswellia sacra (assembly GCA_013180625.2). Classification (NCBI taxonomy): domain Eukaryota; kingdom Viridiplantae; phylum Streptophyta; class Magnoliopsida; order Sapindales; family Burseraceae; genus Boswellia; species Boswellia sacra. Next base: position 67,558 of record SNVD02014902.1, on the reverse strand, counting down.
ACTGTGGTTCCTAATACATACCGAGATCCGATCGCAGAAGAGGTTGCCACGCAAGTTAATCCGCAAGATAGTGAGTGGGAAAAACATACCTTTTTACCAATAATTGAATTATAATTTATAAATTTCTATTTTTATTATAATTGTTAGCGAAACTTTATTATATTAGTAAAAAGATATTCCTTTATTCTTGTATGAAGCATATTTCATGGTTTATCAAATTTTATCTATGTTGTTATTAGAAAGAATTGTTTAATGTTTTAGAGATTTAAAAGTACATAATCGAATTTTTATGTTTTACTAAGCTAGTACCCAATTCATTCAGATAGTGAAAGTATAGAGATCTTTGGGACCCATTCAGGCACACATAGAGGTTTTGGGCCGTGTGATCTGGATATTTAGCCCTTTGGGGGCAGCTCTGCGCATGCGTAGGATCAGTATAGAGATATCTTGGCCTGAGCGATCCTAGCCCCGCCAGGTCATGATCAGTCAGATTAGTTTGGGTACTTGATTAGTGAAACTGTAATGATTTAGAAATTTAAAATGCGAAATGAGTTTTACGGGATTTAGAACCTTAATACAGTTATCAAATTGAATGTAAGTGGAAATGCCTTAGAATATTTTTATATCAAAATTTGATTTTTGTGAAAGGCATATGGATTATTTAAAGATTAGCTTCCTCGTTTTTGTATCTTTTAGAAGTAGTTTTCTAATCAATGTTAGTAAAGCAGAATTTTTAGTTAATTACTTGTTATGATGTATTATTTTATCTTATGCAAATTTTTATCTATTTTAATGACTCTATCCCACTCACTGAGTTTATACTCACCCTTTTTTTTTTAAACCCATTTTTCTCAGGAGATTGCAGTGTTCAGTCAGAACGACAAGGAGGAGCATGCAGAACATTTGAAGATAGTTTTACAGACCTTGAGGGAGAAACAACTTTATGCCAAATTCAGCAAGTGTCAATTTTGGCTGGATAAAGTTATGTTTTTGGGGCATGTGATATCAGCTGAAGGGGTATATGTAGATCCTAAAAAGGTAGAAGCTATTGTTAAATGGGAGAGACCCACTAATGTAACAGAAGTCAGAAGTTTTCTTGGCTTGGCGGGTTATTATAGGAGATTCATTGAGGATTTTTCCAGAATTGTTGTCCCGTTAACACGATTGACTCGTAAGGAGGTGAAGTTTGAGTGGACTGATGCTTGTGAGCAGTGTTTTCAAGAGCTCAAAACACGATTAACTTCTGCACCCATACTTACTCTTCCATCCGGTAATGACGGGTTCGTGATTTACAGTGATGCCTCTAGACAGGGGTTAGGTTGTGTTTTGATGCAACACGGAAAGGTGATAGCTTATGCTTCAAGGCAACTAAAGAAGCATGAACAAAATTATCCCACCCATGACTTAGAATTGGCAGCAATTGTATTTGCACTCAAGACTTGGTGACATTACTTGTATGGGGCAACATGTCAAATTTACACAGATCACAAGAGCCTCAAGTATTTATTCACTCAAAAAGAATTGAATCTTAGGCAAAGAAGATGGATTGAGCTTATCTAGGATTATGACTGCACAATTGACTATCACCCAGGTAAAGCAAATATAGTAGCAGATGCACTCAGCCGAAAGTCCTCGAGCTCTATAGCCTATTTGAAGGTGACATATCTACCTTTATTGATTGAATTGAGGTCTTTGGAAATTGAGCTAACAATAAATGACTCAAGTGTGCTACTAGCCAATTTCCATGTTAGACCTACTTTAATTAATAAAGTTAGAGATGCACAAATACAGGATCCTCAATTAATGAAACTGATAGAAGAAGTGAAGAAAGGCTTACGATCAGATTTTGTGGTTAGAGATGATGGAGCATTAGTTATGGGAAATAGACTTTGTGTACCCAACATTGAAGAATTAAAGAAAGAGATTATGGAAGAAGCTCACTTTCCAGCCTATGTAATGCATCCAGGAAGTACTAAGATGTATCGTAATTTGAGAGAACATTATTGGTGGCAAGGTATGAAGCGAGAAATTGCAGAATTTGTGTCTCGGTGTTTAGTTTGCCAACAAATCAAAGCTGAGCACCAGAAACCTACGGGACTCTCTCAACCACTTCCTATTCCTGAATGGAAATGGGAACATATTACCATGGATTTTGTGGTAGGACTTCCACGTACTATGGCTGGTCATGATGGTATTTGGGTAGTGGTAGATCGTCTTACAAAATCTGCACACTTTTTACCTATCAAAGCTACTTATTCATTGAATAGGCTAGCTAGTATTTATGTAGCAGAGATAGTCCGTCTTCATGGTGCACCTGTGTCAATAATATCAGATAGAGATCCACGTTTCACTTCCAGATTTTGGCCTAGCTTGCAAAAAGCTTTAGGCACAAAATTGAATTTCAGCACATCTTTTCACCCATAAACAGATGGTCAATCTGAGCGTACCATTCAAACTCTTGAAGACATACTTAGAGCTTGTGTATTGGAGTTTAAGGGCAATTGGGATGTTTATTTGCCTCTTATGGAATTTGCTTATAATAATAGTTACCAATCCAGTATTGAAATGACACCTTATGAGGCTCTATATGGGAGGAAATGTAGAACACCAATATGTTGGGATAAAGTGGGTGAGAGAAGACTATTGGGACCAGAACTGGTACAGGATACGAATGAAAAGATAGTTATTATTAGAAACAAAATGAAGGCAGCACAAGATCGACAGAAGAGTTATGCTGATAAGCGTAGAAGAGATCTGGAGTTTTAAGTAGGAGATAAAGTGTTCTTGAAGATATCTCCTTGGAAAGGTGTGCTTCGTTTCGGTAAACGTGAAAAATTAAGTCCACGTTACATTGGGCCTTATGAGATTATCGAGCGTGTGGGTACAGTTGCTTACCGTTTAGCTTTGCCTCCAGAGTTGTCAAAGATACATAATGTGTTTCATGTCTCTATGCTTCGTAAGTACGTGTATGATCCAAGGCATATCCTTCAACAGCAGCCAATTCAATTAAAAGAAGACTTGACTTTTGAAGAAGAACCATTAGAGATCATAGAATGGAAACAGCAAGTACTTCGTGCCAAGACTATTCCATTGGTTAAGGTATGGTGGCGAAATCACACGAAAGAAGAAGCTACGTGGGAGCAAGAGGATGTTATGAGAGCTCAATACCCACATCTCTTTCTCTCAGGTTAGTAATTTCGAGGACGAAATTTTTTTAGGGGGGTAGTATTGTAAAGCCCATTTATTTTTTTAACTTAAGCCCAGCCCATTATTTTAACCCAGCCCACAAATTCAATTATTTTCTTTACATTTATATTAAGCATTTATTTGGATTTAATTAGAAAAGAAAAGAGAAAATCTAGAAGGGAAGACAGAGGGGAAAACGTGAGATAGAGGGAGAGGAAAGCAAGAGAAGATTTTGATTTTTTTAAGGAATTTGAAGATTTTAAGGTAATTTCTTCATCTCTTAGTTTAATTAAATTATATAATTTCAATCCTATCTCTAGATCAATATTAGGAGGAGGTTGTTTGATATTTGGAGATGTAATAGAGAGAGAAACTAGAGAGAGAAATGAGATTTCCATGCTTATTTAAGCTTTAATTTCTTGTATTTTGAAGGAATTGAAGTTTTGATGATAATTATGGAAAATTAGGGTTCTGTGAACAGTATATATTTCGAAAATTATAGCAGTCTGTTGGATTTGAATCTGATTCTGAGATTTTTATATGTTAAAATAGACATCCTAAGGATTTGTTTAAAATTGGATTCACTGAAAAATGTGGAGTATGCAATTTATTATGAATTTTCGAAGTTTACTGTTCACCACTAGAAATTCAGTTTTTCTGTAGAAAATCAGTATTGGGCAAGTTAATTAAGGTACCTAGAGGTCTTCAAAAATTATGAAATTTGGGATATGAGTTTGTATATATGTCTAGTTTAAAACTGGAGATTTTTGTGATTTTATAAATTCAGTACAAATTATCATGTATTTTGGAATTGTGAGAGGTCAGATTTGGAAGGAAATTTACAGAATTTGTGTATCTGGAAAAATGAAGGATTTGAGATACCTGTTGAGCATATAATGCTATGAAATTTTATATGATATTAGATATGTATGTGTAGAAGACCTCTATAAAAAATTAGACCATTTGGATGAGTCAATTAATTATTAAAAATCGGAGAACCAGAATTGGTCTGTTTAAGAAGTGTGAAAATGGAGTTAATTAGAAGAATTAATATGTTATTGGTGAGACTACGGTTTTGTGCTATTAAAGAATTTTATTTGACTTTCTCCTTAGGTGAGACTGTGGTTCCTAATACATACCGAGATCCGATCGCAGAAGAGGTTGCCACGCAAGTTAATCCGCAAGATAGTGAGTGGGAAAAACATACATTTTTACCAATAATTGAATTATAATTTATAAATTTCTATTTTTATTATAATTGTTAGCGAAACTTTATTATATTAGTAAACAGATATTCCTTTATTCTTGTATGAAGCATATTTCATGGTTTATCAAATTTTATCTATGTTGTTATTAGAAAGAATTGTTTAATGTTTTAGAGATTTAAAAGTACAGAATCGAATTTTTATGTTTTACTAAGCTAGTACCCAATTCATTCAGATAGTGAAAGTATAGAGGTCTTTGGGACCCATTCAGGCACACATAGAGGCTTTGGGCCGTGTGATCTGGATGTTTAGCCCTTTGGGGGCAGCTCTGCGCATGCGTAGGATCAGTATAGAGATATCTTGGTCTGAGCGATCCTAGCCCCGCCAGGTCGTGATCAGTCAAATTAGTTTGGGTACTTGATTAGTGAAACTGTAATGATTTAGAAATTTAAAATGCGAAATGAGTTTTACGGGATTTAGAACCTTAATACAGTTATCAAATTGAATGTAAGTGGAAATGCCTTAGAATATTTTTATATCAAAATTTGATTTTTGTGAAAGGCATATGGATTATTTAAAGATTAGCTTCCTCGTTTTTGTATCTTTTAGAAGCAGTTTTCTAATCAATGTTAGTAAAGCAGAATTTTTAGTTAATTACTTGTTATGATGTATTATTTTATCTTATGCAAATTTTTATCTATTTTAATGACTCTATCCCACTCACTGAGTTTATACTCACCCTTTTTTTTTTAAACCCATTTTTCCCAGGAGATTGCAGTGTTCAGTCAGAACGCCAATAGCTACCTGAGGTTGGCCACTTGATGATGTTTTGGAAGCTTTCTTTTTGATACCTAGTTTTACTTTTGCAGATGATTTTGTTACATGTGTATATTTTTTTTATACTGTATATACATCAAGGATTTTGTTTTAGTTTCCTTTAAAAACTTTTGTCTACTCTTTATGCATGAGTTTTGAGGAAGCTTATATATAAAAAAAAATCCTAGTTGTAAACTTTTGAATTGTAATTAATTATATTTAAGGCCAGATGCCGTACTTTCTTCTAAAGATTGTTTTGGAGAAACAATTGTTTTGATAGAGGACTTAAGGTCCCCAAAAAGGAAGTTAGTAGTTTTATAAATATTTTGGAAGTGTTAAAATTTGTGTACTTGGCAGGGAGATTAGTCAAAAATACTGGGGAGACTCTGTCAAATTTTCTTAAATTAGAATATATTTTAAAAAGTAAATTTTCTTAACATAGTTTTAGGCACGATTCGCTCGTGTAGCTAGGGGCAGGTCGTGTCAACGCAACTGCAACTGATGGCAAATAAAAGAGCGCCCTCGTATATACACTCACAGGTTTGGCACTATAACAAGAATTTGACACCATCTTTTTTCCCTCTTTCTCAATAATTTCCCTCTCCCACTCGACCCGTACTCGTATCCGACAAATCCACCAACACTCCCGCCCCAAAACACTTATTGAACCCCTCTACACTCACATCCTCGGCGATCAGCAAAAACGAGGGCGCACGAGTTGCGGGTTTTGATGATTTCGACTAACGAGTGGATGATTTCCCGATTCGCTTCGATTATCAGATGGTAGTAGTCGACGATGAGGTTGTGCAAAGTGGCGGCAGCTGACTGGACGACGGTGTAGAGTTTTGTTGGGTCAAATGAAAATTACAAATTCTTATCTCCTTTGTTTCGGAAGGTAGGAAGGAGATGAATAGTAAATTTTCAATTTTAACATTGCGGTTTAACGGATTATTTTATTTGTTACCCTATTTTAGAAAACTTTGTAATTTTTGGGTGCGTTCGTTTATGAATTCGGTATTTTTGTTTTTAATTAAATTTATGCATATGTGGTTGATTTTGAATTATTTTGAATTTTGAAAAGAATACGTGGTTGAGGTTGAATATAAATTATATTGAAAAATGTGCAGCATAGTGATTTAGATTTATAAACGAACATAATATTTATTTTCGTCTAATAATAGGCCAAACCTCGAGAGTGGTTGTTGACAATATCCTATAAAAAATCGATGAAGATATGAGTTATCATATTAATAATAAATCTGACTTTCTAACTGATAAACCCCTATCTCTAAATTTATCTTATTCAAAATTTAAAATTATTAATATTTTCTTATTGAATTTCAATTAATTCTCAAATTACCTATTAATTATATAAGTGAGTTTTTCATTATACTCCGCTAAAGAGAAATATACAATATGAAGTTTCTTCAATATAAATTAAATAAGTTTCATGGTTGTATATATACAATCGTTTTATCTGTTTTCATTCTCATCAAGGTTCAATTTATTTGGCATCCTAGGTATAGACTTTGATATGTCTTCTTTTATGAGATTCAAAACTGGAAGTTGTTGGTTTCTTCTTACGGGATTTAAACCTGCAAGTAGGAGTTTTGTACCTGAACTAAGGTGGTCTCCATGCTTCATGTGAATCATGCCAATGGCTCTTGTTTAAATCCACAAGAGGCCTTTCGTTTAGATCAATAAAATTAATACAAATCTGGAAAAAAAAAATTATGTTAGACTCGTGTAAATCTTGCTTATTTAGATCATAATATTTCTATGTCCTCGAGTTCTTTCTTAAATAGCCTATAAAATATATACAAATAAAGAGATAAATATATACCAAACAAAACTTTAGTGTTTTGATTTTAAAGAAGGTGCATACATAAAACAATATTTTTAAACTACGGTTTATAACTTAACAAACAAGAAAGATGTGTATTTAGGTTTTTTTTTCCCTTTCTGAATAATTTTATTTTAAGATAAAATTATAAAAAAATAAAATAAAAATGAAAGTTAATGAATCAGAATTGTGGAGGTTAAATAGTACAGTATACTAATACAGCACTAGTCTGGGCCAAATTTTACATAGGAAGCCCAAATTTTGAAAGCAGAGGACTAGCCCAAGAAGGCCCACCGTCTGCTTAATTCCTAAGCAAACATCAACGCCGTGGCCATCTCATCTCATTTCGAACAATCGCACTCGTACGCGGCAACCGTCTTTTCGAAATCTACGTCTGCACAATGACGTCGTTTTAAACATCGACTTTCGAGTATTGACTAATTGTATAATAAAATATACTCACAACGACCCGTCGGTTTCGTTTCTTCTTCATTTCCAGCATTTCACTGCAAAAAGAAAAAAGAAAAAAACATGGACATCCGGGAATCAGTCAGCAAGCAAACTGACGTTGCTTTGTCCCTGACAAAGCACGTCCTCTTAACCGAAGCCAAGGATGCGAACCTAGTGTTCTCGCCGTTGTCGATCAGTGTGGTTCTGAGCCTGATCGCGGCTGGGTCAAAGGGCCCCACCCTCGACCAGCTCCTCTCATTTCTCAAGTCCAAATCCAATGACCAGCTTAACACCTTCTCCTCGGAGCTTGTTGCCCTTGTTTTCGCCGATGGGAGTCCAAGTGGTGGGCCCCGCTTGTCCTTCGCGAACGGTGTTTGGATCGACAAGTCCCTCTCTCTCAAAGGTTCTTTCAAACAGGTTCTGAATACTATCTACAAGGCTGCCTCTAATCAAGTAGATTTCCAAACCAAGGTAAAAATTCTCTTTCATTTCACTTAATCGCGATTAGCCTTTGGCATTTGTGGACCTTAATGAAGGCATTATGCTATAGGAAACAATTTTACTTTTATTTTTTTATTCAGCATTATATCTGTTTTGTTGCTGATGTTTGATTAACAAAGAATGCTCAAACTCAAACTCTTGTGTGAATTGAATGGAGTGTATTACTAGAATTTTGCTTTACTGGATCACAAATGCTATTTCACTTGTTTTTTTGGATGAATTTGGGCCAAAAAAAAAAAAAAAAAAAAAAGAAGACTAGGACCTTTCTCGCCAAAGACTTGGGTTTTGTTGTCTCTTCTGCTAGGTTGTTGATCTAACCCAGCGTCTAGTTTGTACATTTAGCTTGGTCTCGTGAACACTACACCACTACATGATGTGTTTTTAAATAAATTTGAAAATAATTTACCGTGTTATTAAATTGCCTTTGAATTTACCTGGTGGATGCCCTAATGCCCATATTGTCGGTGATGATTTAGTAGAAAAATATTACATGGTTCTGTTGCTAGCTAGTATCTTGGTACCTATCTAATGAATGTGTTCATGGTAAATATTTAATTTTGATGCCATCTTTGAAGGCTGCTGACGTAATTCGAGAAGTAAATTTGTGGGCTGAAAAGGAGTCAAGTGGCCTTATTAGGGAAGTTCTTCCTCCTGGGTCTGTTGACAGTTCAAGCAGACTTATATTTGCAAATGCACTCTATTTCAAAGGAGCTTGGAATGAAAAATTTGATTCATCAAAAACAAAAGATTATGAGTTTCACCTACTGAATGGTGGCTCAGTTCAGGTGCCCTTTATGACTAGCAAGAAGAAGCAACTTCTGAGTGCCTTTAATGGTTTCAAAGTTCTGGGGCTTCCTTATAAGCAAGGTCAAGACAAGCGCCTTTTCTCCATGTACTACTTTCTTCCAGATGCAAAAGATGGGCTGCCAGCTTTGGTGGAGAAGTTGAGTTCTGAATCTGGGTTCCTAGACCGCCACATCCCTTCCCAAAAAGTGGAAGTTGGTGACTTCAGGATTCCAAGGTTTAAGATCTCCTTTGGTTTTGAAGCTTCCAAAGTTCTTAAGGGATTAGGAGTAGTGTTGCCTTTCTCCGGTGAAGGAGGTTTGACAGAGATGGTGGACACCCCTGTGGGTAAGGACCTATATGTTTCAAGCATATTCCAGAAATCCTTCATAGAAGTTAATGAAGAAGGGACAGAAGCTGCTGCTGCTTCTGCTGCTGTTATAGCACTCAGGGGACTGCCTCGTTCTGATAAGATAGATTTTGTGGCTGACCACCCATTCATGTTCGTAATCAGAGAGGACATGACTGGAGTGGTGATGTTCACTGGTCATGTTATCAATCCTCTTGCAAACTGATTACTACAGGACAAGTATGTGTAAGTAGTTAGAACCTAACAGCTCTATATGTTAAATAATATGACTCGGAAGTAGATATGCTGCACTGCGCTGATTTCAGAAGTCCGTTGTCGTTGTGGCTTAATTAGTTCAGTGCGGGGCTCTGATTCTCTGACACTTGGCTTATATATTGTGTTTGTTTGGGTTGTGCTTAGTAGAATGTCATTATATTAACGTTGAAGTTTTATAAATATGTTGTTGTATCTGTGGTACATGCGCCCATGTGAATGTTTAGTTTGTTGTTTCTGAGGCTTTTATGGTGCATAATGGCAACCGGAAAGCTGTATGTAAGCTTATCCTTGGGCCTGATGGTTGATTACCTAGTCCTGAAATACAGGTCTGAACCTTTTGGTGATGAAATTTTTATACTTGTGGAGGAATTTAGTTCCCAGGTTGCTTTCAAATGGAGCATCATTCATAAGTTTACTTAGATCTCTAAAAGATTAATTATTTTTTCCTGAGTTGATCATAACAAGTGTAGTATTTGATGTATAACATGCTTAAGGTGGAAGTTTCCCACATACATTATACTGTCATGATTTACATATTTAATAAATCTTAGAAAAAAATATCAACAAGGTCTTTACATCTGATGTTTGAGTTGACCAACAAATATAAAAATTGTTCAGATCCAAGTTTCAGGCACGTATTTAACAATTCTCAGGAAGATTTAAGCAAAGGATATTAGGCAGAAGAGCTCGGCCAAATCCAATCCAAAATATCTGCTTTCGTTAAAGATGGTTGAATAAGTAGGCTTTAAAAGGAGCATCTCTTTAACTCGGTGCTTTAAGAGACTTTGGAAATGGAACCAACGCATAGATAATCATGATCAGATTTCTAATAATGAGGCAAAATCTTGAGTTCCGCCGCTGATTGACTGTTGATACAGATGCATCCTGCCTTGATGAACAACACAAACAAGTACAACTGCAGTCGGTGCCGACTTCTGTGCATCAAACTTGTATAATCTAATCTTTTATTAACGCAGCTTCCCTGGACTCTGGTGACAGTGGCTAGTACTATTTTAAAGTGGTTGCTATTTAAAAATGCAATAACAACGCTCCATGCCCCACGCATTGCATGGCCTTCACGTGGCTGGCGCGAAATTTTAAAAATCTCTTTAGTTTCAGGATGTGACTCTCTCTTCCGCTTGTTAACTAACAACTACTGTATTGCCACATGTAGCACTCTTTTCCTGCGAAATTTACGATTCGAACCACTCCCTCGTTGAGACTAACTTCTCTGTTGGAAGTTAATAGGTTACCATCATTTCGTGGATCGCTAAAGCTATTAGATTATCTTTTGGTACGACCCCATTGAATACAATCATATCATGTCATTTCAAGGTCGGCTAATAATATGGATAGCATAAAAATTTTGTAAAAAAAAATAAATAAATAAAAAGTTGAATGCCCTTATCCACTAGTCGGTGGTGCTTGCTTAATCACTTTGATTGTCTTATTACTGTAACTCAGGAATTATAGTAGACTTGATTTGACTAGTTGATAAACTAAGAATTGGCATCGGATAGCATAAGATTAGACCTCTGGATTGTCAAGCAACTTGTCATTTTCAAAAAACCAAAGGGTGATTATTAAATTGAATATTTCCATTGTGACATTGTGATTGCATCATTACTTGCTAAGATTCTTGATACATGTTCACAATTACCCATTATTTTAAGCTACTTTTTATCACGATTTTCTTCATGTAGAATTTTTTTTTTTTGTTCCACACAAGGCAATTTCTTTGAAATGGAGTTGAAAAGTTACAGTAGACTCCGATAAGATAACGAACAATTTCCATAAAATAAAAGAAGCTCAGGATGATTCGTAGCAATTGCATATGAATATGGCATGATGGTAATTTCGATGGAAGTTGATTGTTAAATAGAAAGAAGTGGGGTGCTTCTAAGAAGAAGAGTTAAAGATCCACGCGTTGTGTTCCGTTGTGTTGTGCCCATACGTTACTGGCGTTTCTGTATGCTTCGATATACGACAAACACAACCTTAACGTAATCCAAACCTTCACTTCGCTAAGCATTTTTATCTTCCGTCTAAGTTTCTCATCTTTGTCTCAGTTTTCCAGAAGAAGCTTAGCTCACTGTTGTCACTGCCTGCATTAATAAATGACTTAGAAGTCTGCTTGTGCAATTTAATTAATTTCCTTGCCCATTTCGGGTAATTAATTATTTTTCCTTTCTCAGCTCAAAACAGAATCGCTTCATTTTGTATTTGCTTTTATATGTTTTTGGTCCTACGTTTCTGTTTTCTATTAATCTCTCCTGTCCTGTCGATGATTAACAGCTAGAAGTTTTCTCTGTAATCGCCGGAAGAAGAAACGATGGGTGAAACAGCGAACCACGAGCATGGACCACCAGCGCAGGCGGCGCCCGCACCCCCACCCCCACCGCCTCAGTCTCTTGCTCTTTCGAGGGGTCCCACTTGGACTCCAGCTGAGCAACTCCAGCAACTCCAGTATTGCATACACTCCAACCCTTCTTGGCGTTAGTCTCTCTCTCTCTCTCTCTTTATTCTTTCAAGTTGATGGTTTTCTTTTCTGGTCTGGATCTGTATATATGTTTTACTTTGTTGTCTAATTCTCATGTTAAATGGGATTCCTTTTGTTTATTCTAGAAGCAAAGCTGGATAAAGATTAGATTCTTTGGTAAAGTGAAAGGCTTATGCTTTTTATAGGCTTGCTACATGTTGAGACTTCTATGTGGCAGGCTTGAGAAGATGGATGATCATCAGTTTCTTTTTGTTTATTGTTTTATGTAGTTTTTTTTTTGTAAAAAAAAAATCTAAATTCTGCTGATTGCATATTCATGCTTGATTCTATTTCTGTCTTCTATTTGTTTCTTCTAACTATTCCTTTTTATAAAATCAATCACTTTCTGTGGTCAATATGTGTAGATTCCATTGCTAATTTTAACTAATTATATTATATATTTTAGGACTAATCTGAATTAGTGAAAGCTGCCTCTAAATTTTGAATTTCCATCTATTAAGATTGAGTTTTCCCCCCCCTCGAATAAAGAACTCTTAATCTGGGTTTGCTTTTGGTTTACTATTAACTATTGAATTGTATTTCGCAGCTCAAGCACTCTTATTGGCTTTCCAACACTATATTGTTATGCTTGGAACTACGGTGTTGATTGCCAGTACCCTTGTGCGTCAGATGGGTGGGGACTCTGTAAGTTTTTATGCACTATCTCATCTTCTTAGGAACACGCTGATTGATGAATCTCAAGTTATGTTATCTGAATTGGGTGTTACTATGAACAGGGCGACAAAGCCAGAGTGATTCAAGTATTGCTGTTTATGTCAGGAGTGAATACGCTGCTTCAAACACTTATTGGGACAAGGCTTCCTACCGTGATGGGTCCATCTATTGCTTTCGCCCTGCCAGTGTTGTCAATCATCCATGATTACTCTGATGGAAGATTTGCATCTGAGCATGAGGTATTGAAATTGAAACAAAATTAATGAATTTGTGGTGCAATATATTGTTCGAGTTGTTTCCAACAGTTCTGGAGTGGAAGCATGCACATTTTAGTAAAATAGATTTGTTTCACCCCAACTTAAATTTTGTCTATTTTTCAAATTTATGTTTCCAAAATTTGTTGTAAGTTATTGCTACCAGGAACTCTGTTCTTCATAACCTAATGTTAGAATAAACATATTTAAAAAAAAAAATCACTTCTGTCCTTAATGGTTTCACTTTTTGCTGCCTTGTGTTGTTATTTTCTATCTATGTTACCTTGGCATTCCTGTTTCTCCAATCTCCACTGTATGTTCTGATGGCTATGATGTGACTGCTTGCAGAGGTTTTCCCACACCATGAGAACTATTCAAGGATCACTAATTGTTTCATCATTTGTCAACATCGTGCTTGGGTATAGTATGGCCTGGGGTAAATTAACAAGGTAACTTTGGCAAGTTTTAAACTTCACATCATTTAAAAAAATTAAAAAAATAAATCTTTATTGCTTAAAGCTAAGGCCCTTTGGCTTCTTGCTTACAGTTTGACGCCTATTTAAAAAAGTTAATTGGATCACATAACTGGGTTTTCTACTTGACCATCTTTCCTTTTGCTGCCTCCAGATTCTTTAGTCCCATTACCATTGTACCAGTGGTTTGCGTGGTCGGTCTTGGTCTTTTCTTGAGGGGCTTCCCACTGGTAATTCCCTCACTGTGGCCTTCTTAGATCTGGTGGCTCTAAAAATTTATTGCTAATGAAGATTATTATTTTACATTGCATCCTCTATAACAGCTAGGAAATTGTGTGGAAATTGGCCTGCCTATGCTAATTCTACTGGTGGTTTGCCAACAGGTGATACAATCCCTTCCAATTCTCACCATTACTACTATTATATTAATGTTCTTTATAAATGTAAAAAAGCCTTATGTTTGGTGCAGTATTTGAAGCGTATACATCGGCAGGCCTATTTTATAGTTGAGAGGTTTGCTTTGCTTTTCTGCATTGCAATTGTTTGGGCTTTTGCTGCTATCCTCACAGTTGCTGGTGCTTACAACAATGTTCCAGTGCAGACGCAACAGAGTTGTCGGACAGATCGTTCTTTCCTTATGTCATCTGCTCCTTGGTATTGTCCAGATGATTTTTCTTTTCCTCTTGTTATTTGAATTGGAATTTCCCTGAAAAAATGTCATCTTTCTTGTGACACGTTATTTGATATTATTTCTAATCTAGGATTAAGATTCCGTACCCTTTTCAGTGGGGTACTCCCATATTCAGAGCAAGCCATGTGTTTGGGATGATAGGAGCAGCACTTGTTACATCTGCGGAGGTGCAATTCCTATTTTAAAGGATTTTGAAATTTGACATTAAATTTATATTTTTATCTGTTTTAAAATTTTGACCCACTTTAAGCCGTGGATAGAATTCAAATAAATTATATATCTTCAATGCTACAGTCTAAAATATAATCAGATTGTTTCCTTGATAGTTTATCAGAGTTGTGGAGAAATCTGCTTTTTGAACAATTGCTTTCTTATGTATTCAATGCAGTCAACAGGGACTTTTTTTGCAGCATCACGGCTTGCAGGTGCTACAGCCCCTCCAGCACATGTCCTCAGCCGAAGTATTGGCCTGCAGGTCTTGCCACGGATAGCTCCTTCTTTTCTTTTTTGTCACTCTATAATTTCTTTAATTCATATGCAATGAATTCCTGTCATTAATTTACTATTTAGAAAACAGGAAAATATATGTGTCTTTTTCAAGTGCAGGGTGTTGGCATGCTGATTGAAGGGATTTTTGGTTCCCTTGTTGGTACAACTGCATCCGTGTAAGAGAGCAATGCCTTTCATGAATTTATATTTATGTATTTCTCTCTAGTTTTTGAGCTCATTCCATTTCAACGGTCCCTTAACATAAACTAAGCAAAAATGACATTGACAGGCTGCATCAAAGCAATTAGAAAATTCTTTTTACTCAACGGCTGACCGATATTGCAGGGAAAATGTTGGCCTTCTTGGACTAACGCACATAGGCAGCAGAAGAGTTGTGCAGATTTCAACTGCTTTCATGATCTTTTTCTCTATATTTGGTTTGATATTCTAATCCATTTCACAAGTAGTTGCACTCAATTTTTATTTTTATTTTTTTAATTTCATTGTATTTACTGTGTTATGTTTCTCAGGGAAGTTTGGAGCATTCTTTGCATCCATTCCTTTGCCAATATTTGGTGCCATATACTGTGTTCTATTAGGGATTGTTGGTGAGTGATTGTTCACTGTGTTGTTTCTTGTCTTTTAATTGTTTCCCTTCTCCTTCTTCAAATGGAATGCTCATTAGATCAGTTCTCATTTTTTGCAGCTGCTGTTGGGATTACTTTCATACAATTTGCAAATTGTAATTCCCTGAGAAACATCTATGTTTTGGGACTTTCTCTTTTCCTTGGAATATCAATCTCTCAATATTTTGTCCTGAACACCTCTGGAGATGGCCGTGGACCAGTAAAAACAGATGGTGGATGGGTAAGTTACATGGACAACATTTTATATTTTCAATTTTTCATGTTTAAATCTGTATGTGTTGACCGTGTGTGATAACCTTGGCAATTAGAAGTCTGAAATTGTGAGGTAAAATGCAAAAAAAAAAAAAAAGTTAGTATGGAATGATTGTAGAATCAACACCTGCACTGCACATAGGATGAAGAAAGAGAAGTTGCACAAATGTACGCATGCTTTGAGGCATGATGGACATTTCCTAGCATGCCGCACTAAGGCACAATCTAATATTTCTCTTAATTTACCACTTAAAATATTACATAAATTGAATCATTTTATTGTGATTTAGTTTTGACTAATGCCACTTTATTTATAAAGGTGAAGAACCCCATAGTGATAAAAACTACTACTCTAAATCACTTTTTCTGCCCCAATTTCCAAAGTATGATGTATATATTTTTTGTGTAATTAAAAATCAGGGATTTGGTCCCAGGGTTGACCCGTGCATGCATGCGGACATTAACAACAGTTGAAAAAAAACCACCCCAGACTAAGACTAAAGAAAAAAAAATAGTTTCTTCTTGTTTTTAGGCATAGGCCAAGGGATGATTGACTCTTATTGTTGACTTGGTTAAGTTGTGAGACATGCAAGCGGTTGCATACTAACATTGATGTATCTACTTTTTTTTTTCAGAATTTTTTTAAATGTTGTAATACATAAATGATATGTATCATTTTTTGCCTTTTTGCAGTTCAATGACATATTAAACACAATCTTCTCATCGCCTCCAACTGTAGCAATGATTGTTGGGACGCTGCTTGATAACACACTTGAAGCAAGGGAAACAGTTGTTGATAGAGGAGTTCCATGGTGGAAGCCGTTCCAACACGGGAAGGGAGATCCTAGAAATGAGGAGTTCTACAGTTTCCCTCTCAGGATAAACGAGTATATCCCCACTAGATTTCTTTAAGTTCATTTGAACTGCTTGTACATTAGCTATGATGCTATGAGTAACTTTGATGGTTATGTGTGTACGCATGATAAGGTGTGATTGAAACCAGGAAAAATCAATTATAGCCTCCCAATATTTCCTCAGACAAGAAGGGTTTTCCATTAGCCTTCTGAATGTTCGGAGGACATGGGAATCTTTTGGCCATTTGGTACCTGGCTGGAATTTGAGACGCTTATGTGATGCATATGTGTATATTTTTCTACCGTTTAAATAAACATCAAATTGGTTATTTGAAAACTAAAAATCAAAGGAAGCAAAGCTTAGGGTCTGTTCTTTCTTGTTTTCAAATCTGGTTTTTGTGTCGCATATTTTTTAATATAATTTATATTAAATCTCAATCACATATTTTTTTTTAAATTTAAAATAATTCAAAATCAATCACATATTTCTCAAATCATTTTGAAAATAAAAACACATGAAACAAAAAAAAATATACCCTTAATATTCGGAAATTCCTTTGAAGATGCCCAGAAGTGTGAAAGGTTTTAGAGTTTGAACTTTGATAACTGACTGCATTTTAACGATGAGAAACCGACCAAAGATTTTCTTTATGGTATCGGACAGAATATTCGGAGATACCCCTGCGGAAAATAATTTTATAATGGAGTTTCTTGCTCCCAAAGGCCCCAAAAGATAGACACTAACACAGCATCATTTTCTGCTCTAATGTTGACCTGCTTTCTTTTTGTGGTCTTCGTCACATTTTAGAATTATAATTCATCGAATTTCTAGTCCTAACTTCTGTATTCACACGGAAGTTTCTTCACTCTCTGCCAGGAAGGGCCCACCACTACGAGTTGTTTTTGATGGTGATAACGTGGGCCCTGTCATTCCATTAATATTCTTTTTCTTCTTGGTTGGTTGGATTGATTAATATAGTAGTTTTTCTCAAAGACAATTTCCTATTAAAATAATATACTTTTCGAAAAAAAATAAATACTATGTTCTTCTTGCTCAGAAAAGCAGGCAATAATTATAAACAATATATATATTCTCTGGTATTTCAATTATGAGTTTCATTGAAGAAAAAACTAAAGTAGTCTTTCATTACACATGGATACGATTCAATGATTTGTTACTTTGATAAAATTAGCGATAAATAAAGAGAGGGCAACTCCTACGCAAAAGTCTTCACAAAATATTATGGTGTAATACGTTACTGCAGGTTACCCTTATCCACCAATAGAACAGTGAAAGTTGAAATCAAATCAATCAAAGACTGACTTAGAGCACGACCATCAAATCGTCTCATCCCACTTTGGAAATCAAACCGTAAGAAATTTGCCACTTCAAAAGTTAGAAGTAAAACAGAAAAAAGTGCCATGATTTCTCTAAACTTTAAATGCTTATTGGATACATGCCTTATCCGCTCTCTTCAAATCCAATAATTCAGTTCCTGCTTAGTGAGAAAGAAATCATCGCAAGGAACCCTCCAGAGGGAGACTTTTTATCTGGACATGAACAAAAACTTGTTTTCATGCTTAGGTTGCATCAGTCACGTTTAGGCACAATCCTGGTGATGTATTTGTATCAAATTCTGAAATCGTGTCTTCGTAAAATTTATTACATCAGGAGCCAAGTTTACGTACAGGGGGCAGGTAGTTTGGTGTCAACAACAACAACGGAGGGAGGCTGCTACTCGGATTCACTGGGGTCCACACGCTTTCTTTTTGGCGTCTCTTATTGGTCAGGATTGTCCCCACTCAGCCATACAAAGAGAGAAGAGAACGACTTTCTTGGTCACAAGCTATCAAACAGACAGAACCCCCAGCACACACCTAAAACTTCAAATTGGACACGGTTCTCTTCGATGTTAGTAAGGTCATCAAATGTTCCAAATTTTATGTCCTAACTTTTGCATACAAGACTACACAATTGAAGTCCTATACCGCTGTAGTTAATAACACGGAACTGTCCCACCCCGATCCTCCATTTTCAACTGCAGGTACACAACACGTGGCGTTTAGGTGCATAATTTGTCCCGGCTCCGCGAGAATCACAGACGAATTATCTTAGTTTTATTACTCTCTTGAAATTATTTACATCAATATTGACAAAGTAACAAAATTAACAAGTTCATTCATGAAGCCAGTCCAGACTAAAAAATTTTTCTGGAACATGAACATGAAGATCTGGGATAGCTTTCTCGACGTTCTTCCACAGCCATGAAACCTCTTCATCACATATGACCTGACGCAAAGCCTTCAATGAAGAAGCAGATTTTGGTAGACTCGACATCCGTGAACAACACTCCCTCATGTCAATTTTCTCCAGCCTCGTTAAATTACCAATCCCTTCAGGAAGACAAGCTAGTTTGACACACTGACAAATGTTTAGGTACTTCAAAGAAACTAGCTCGGAAATGCCTGCTGGGAGAGTCCTAAGAGCAGGGCTTGCATATAGCCGCATAATTTGTAGAGATTTCAGCTTACCAATGTCGGCTGGCAGTTCATTAAAACTGTGGCAGTTGGTGATGCTTAGACTCTTAAGTGAGTGCATCTTACAAATGCTTGAAGGCAGCTTTATTAGATCATCACAGTGATCAATTGTGAGCTCCGAGAGGCGAGGGAACATCTGTGAGAGGTCTCCATCAAGACAGCCGCAATCTTTGCATAGAACCAAAGACAGTTTTCTTAGATCTCTAAGAGTGATGGTAGTGGCTTGTGGTAATTGAGCCATTGAAACTTTTTCAAGCCAAAGGCTTCTCAACTTGGCTATATTTGATAAAACGGAAAAGTTGTGCAGGTTTGCGGTGAAAGCACTATGGTTTATCACATTGACTGCCCTAAGCTTTTCCATGTTTGCAATGAACGGAGGCAAGTCGTATTCTTGAGATGAGAAATTGAGGATTAGCACTTCTGCCTTTGGGAAATCCATGAAGAACCAGTCCATTCCTCTCATTTCCTCTACATAGTAATATAGCATTGAATCAGCACAAAAAGTAGAAACTCAAGGGAAAATTACGACAAACAACTGAGATATGTTTTACTGTCAAATTCTCTTTCTATTTGGATGACCATACAAATCGCATTATTGTTAAAATAAGCAATCTAGAGAATTGACGTCTATACCGGTATGGATGGAAACAATCTGAGCATTAAATGGCTGATCCACATTCCGCTCCCATTCTTTGGGAAGCTCTGTCTCTCTTCTAGGCATAAGTAACCTCTTGCGGCTATTTATGCTCTCTCGATTGCTCAAATGGAGAGCAAGTGCCCTCAGAACATCATGTTGCGTGACAAATATGTCATAATAACTACTGTACATGTCCCCTGCCCTGTAAAATTAAAAACATGACTTCAGAAAACAAATCTAGCTAAAATAGAATCAAGCCAAGTTAGTTCAAAACAACTACACAAAATCCTTACTAACAGACCTAGAATCTTTCACTAGGGTGAGAAGGTTTCTTTCTGAAAGCTCAACAAGCACAGCAAAGGCTGCCTCCTCATCAAGGTCACGGGACTCAACCCACATGTTGATAAGCACCTCTAGTGGAATCTTTTTGTCTTCAGGAAAGGATCCCAGATCCAGGAAACATTCCCTAGCCTTATCTTGCAAGTATTGAATACTTATAGCCATTCGATCAAGCAAGTTGTTCTCATGGGACTCACAAATAGGCTCCCCACGTGACAAACTTTTCTTCGCACTTGCCCAATACATCTCAGGCTGGCCTCTTAACGAAGCTCCAATAACTTTAACAGCCAGCGGAAGGCCTTTGCAACCGTTTACTATCTATTGCAAGAAATTTTTCAAACACATCAGCAAAAAGAATAGAGAAACAGAGAGATACAAGTCATCAAATCCCAGATCAATATTTTGTTTAATTAATGTACCTGCTTGACCAAATTTGCATTTTCACCAGGAGGAATGGTCTCCTGTCCAAAAGCCCAGTGGCAGAACAGGGACAACGATTCATCTTCCCTCAACAACTCCACTTCATAAGTGGCATTGACAACAGTTGAAAACTTGAACCTCGAAACCACAAGTATCTTGCATCCAGGGACCCTGGAACTGGGAATAAGCTGTTGAAGAACTGCCAATGACCACACATCATCTAAGACCACCAAACGCCGCGGTCCCATTAGCCCTGGAATTTGCAGATTCCATTGTGGGATTGTATTAAAAGATCCCATGCCATCGCATCCGGATATAAATCCCCAGACATTTGCTCTCAACAGCTCCAGGTTTGGAGATTGTGATACAGTGAGGAACAAAATTTTGTTGTCGAAGTAACCTGTATAGAATAGTTCCATTATGAAAATTGATCCACGACTATTGGCAAAACCATCTTAACAAGTAACAACATATGAAAAAAAAATATTCGAACAAGCAACCATATGGAGTGAAAAGAAGAGAACACAGCTTACTTGTTACTTGTTGATCTCTGCGAACCTCATCAGCAAGAGTGGTCTTTCCGGAGCCACCAATCCCAGAAATTCCAACAACAACCAAATCATCACGCTCAATAAGCATTTCCTTCACTTTCTTCTTCCCTAAAGCCAATCCCATCCCCATCAAATTCCCCAAACCACCCTCCAGTCGCCTCTCCTCTTCCATCTCCACTCTTCTCACCGCCTCCCCCATCCACCCTCCTCCTCCGACCCCAATTTTCATAGACTCAAGCCTTTGCTCTATCCTTCTCGTCGAATTCTCCAGCTGGTCAAACCTCTCAGTGGTGTCATACCTTATGTGATGAACATCTGCCAGAACATGAGCTTGCAAGGTACCATTCAAAAATCTCGAAATTTTCTTCTCCAACTTGTCCATTTTCCGCGACAACTGCAAGTTCCTGTACACGTTCCAACGTTTCGATGCAAGAACCTTCCGACAGAGCTCCAAGCCATCGTTGAGATCCCTAGAGAGGCTGTCGAGCTGTGACTGGCGCACAGCGGGAAGTTCCACGCCGGTGTATTTGATTTCGTGGATGATAGGGATGAGGTCTTTTACGGTTTCGCTGAGCTGTTCAGCACTGGATTTACAAAGAGATTTTCTGGAAATCAGTATTAGCTGCTTTAAGAGCTCCGTTACGATCTCACCCACGAAAAAGTCTGTTACCGCCATCGTGGATGTTTTTGATTGAGCTGACTTAACAGTCGGTTGCTAAGAGTTCATGATGAGTCTGAAAAAGAGAAAACTTTGGAGGGAAGTTGAGTTAGTTAAGTTATGTTGGCTTGCTTGCTGCTTTCTGTAAGTCTCTTGTTTCTTGTTTCCGCCACCCCTCCTTACTAAACTCAACTCAGACAAAAACTCAAACGCAAACCCAACTCAACTGCTGCTCTTTATCCAGGTGAGTGCTGTTTTTTTTTTTTCTTACCTGAAACTTTACACTTTTAACTCACATGCATCGTATATTTACGAAAGGGAGGTGAATTTTTTCACAATATTTTTATATAAAATTATCTATTTTTTTTAAATATAAGATAATTAATAATTTTTAAATATTAAATTTAATTTTTTTATTTTTAATTTCGATCATTAAATTTGGTGATATCAAAAATTAAAAAAATTTTGTTAATAAAACATAAGATTCTCTAACATTATTTGGATAGTTTAACATTTCTTTTCTTAAAAATTTAAATTAAATTAAAATATAACTCATCTCTCTTTTTAAACTCAACTTTATAACAGATTTTTTAAAAAATAAATTTTAATTATATTATTAATTAGAACAATCAATCCAAATATCATAACTTAATTTTAAAGTGAGATGAAATAGGAAATGATTAGTGTACTAATGTAATTTTTACCTCTAGAGAATTTATCTTAAGATGTTATATTAGATAAGGAAGAAGTTAATTGTGGAAGTTTTTTTACCAGAAATAAATTAAAAATCTTACAAACGAATGTATATGATGGCTATGTAATGCACGAGTCCAAGCAAACAAAATACTTTGATTTTTTTAATCAATTTAAAAAAAAAAAAAAACCTTATTTGACTAATTCAACACTATTTTTGCTTCTTCAAATTGACTCTCCGTAAGTTACTAAAGTATGTCTTAGTCGAATGGATTATACAAAATTAACATTGAATAAAGTTATATTTTTCAATTTTTAAATATTACCATAAATTTGTATTTTAAATAATATATATTTAATCAATTATTAATAAATAGATAGACTGATGATGTAATGAATTAATGTGATTATTTTAAATTCATAAAAAATCATTTAAGATGTACAATTTTAGGATAATTTTTAAGAAATATATTGGTACTCATTTTCATTATTTTTTACTCTTGACTACGAAAGAGTGCTTATCAAGATATAAATTTAATTTAAAAAATATATAAGATATTTTTAAAATAATATTAGAAATTTTATATTTTTGAATAGGGTAAGCAAGCGCGTTGACGGGAATCATCACTGCTATTCATTATATCAATGAGATCTTGAAGGGAAACATAAAATTAAAATTCATGTTAAATCAGAATTATATATTGAATCAGTGTTAGTTTCAGTGGAAAAAGTCTGAGCATGTCATTATATCTAGAAGAAATCGATAATAGCTCGATTAGGCTGTACTGAGTTGGAGTTCAAGATTAAAACGTTTCTTGAAGATTGAACGGTCAATTGATGATTTTAAGGAGGCACTGACTGCAAATTATTGTACGGAAATTTGAAAACAAAGAAAAAACTCCACATTTTTCTCCGGGATTAACCAAAACAACTCCATGAAACAATGAGCGCAAGCAATCATATCATATCTCATTCCCACTTAATAGGCATTGGACGCAGCCGCACGCACCACCTCCAAGTCAAGCGCCACTCAAAATTATTAGATATTTACATATAAATGGGTCGTTGACCAAGGAAATGACCAGTCTATCCTCGGAAGCTTTGAAAGAAAACAGTTAGGAGATGAAAGGCCAGGTCAACATTATTAGTCCCAGTCGAATCCTGAGAAGGGCCAGTGCCACACTTCACTAGTTCATTCCAGAAAGAGCAGATGTATTTAATCTCCCAATTTTAGCTCAGAGACCCAATTTCTTATTTTTTATTATCTTTTGATATTTTTAATCTGAAATAAAAATATAAAAAGAAAAAAATATTTTGTATTGATGACAAATGATTTATTGTTATTATGAGGAAGACTTAAAAGATTATATATATTTCTCTAACTATTTTTTAAGAAGTTTATATTTAATAATACTATTCAGAAAATTAATAACAATCTAAAGAAAAAATGGAAACTTTAATTAAATTCCCTATTAAAAACATGGCAAAACGAGACCAATTGGTCAAATTGCTCCACTCTTCTGTACTGAAACCTCATCAATATTTTTTTAATTTAAAAAAAAAATGTAGCACCTTCACTATATGAATACCACACCGCATTAATCGCCAACCCATTAGCATCCCTCATTTCGAAGACTCTTACAGATTCTTAGACGTAGACACGTCTAGAATCATTTGTTTTTTATGACAAACAAAGGAAAATCAAGTTCAGTCTTAAACTATTCTTAGATTCAATTTATTATGAAGATAATGATGTGTAATTTAATCTGGTTGCTATTACAGCATTTCTATAAAAGTCAAACATAATAATCAACAATTAGAAGTTAACATATAAGTAAAAGACAATTCAGGAATTAAATAAAATAAATTTAAAGTGGAAAATGATGCGTTAAAAAATAGAGACTCAATATAATCACTCTTCCATCAATTAGCTGAGTATTATAAGCCCAAACCCAGAAAAGATATCATGAGCCCTGATCCTGTTATGTTCTTGTCATGTATGAAAAGGTTTACGCTATATTTGTATAGACGGGGTGAAATTATCTGGGCGGATACATTGTTCTACAATTGATAGAGATTCTAGCTTTTGAGATAGTGCTTCCTGTCGCTTTCTTATCGATGCTAAGAGATTTCCGTCGCTGAAGCCTGACAGCCTGACACCACAGGATGGGATGGAGTGGCATACGATACACATTAATCTGTTGTGGATCAATTCCACCTTGGGGTCAATTGAAGTCGAGCGATTGAATCTTTTCCTAAGTGCAGCTGCAGAATTCCTGTTACGGGCTTCTGCCTAATGGATTCCATTAGTCGTTGCATATTGCCTTCATGAAGACTGAAAATTTCGGAGGTTGCAAACTCTTCATCATAAGGTAGCAGCCATGCAATTTCGGCCAACAATTAATGAAATAATTGACAGGAATAGAGGCTCATAAATCGGAGAGTCTAGGCAGATTAAAAAATTAAAACTTCGGCTCCAACGGTTCCTCTGTTGTCTCCAACAATTCAACCATACTAAGTTTTAGGTCGATTGCTGGACGTTAAAGCATTGGTTAGATTGAGCCAATATATATATGTAAACTTGATTGACTCTGAAAAATTCTGCATGAGAAATCATGTAGCAATTAGCGAGTGTTAATCACTGAAGGCAACAGATTAGAACAAAATGAATGAAAGCATTACACTTTCTTCTATCTTTACTTTGTCGTGTCGACTGAGCCGTCTCGGACGCAATGCCTATCCTTTTCTTCTTAGTGTGCACGAGACTCGGAAGTGGGGCAATCTTAAAGTTAATGGCAGACAATGAAGGCAACCCCGAAATGACAAACACTACCAAAGGAAGGATCTTGGAAGGGCGAATACAACAGCAGCTATGTGCAAGGCGGCTAATCCTGGAGCGCATGCGATACAAATTACTAATGTGGTTTTTCACGATTTAACAGCTGCATATACTGCCTGCACAACAATCTCTTTGAAGACTAGTTTGGTCATCTTTCCCATAAAATCTAAACTAACGTTACTAGATTTTCCAAGTAGCATCCAAAGTAATTGTCTATGCCGTAAAAGCAGCTTGCCTTAAAACTGTTCATACTTTGTGCTGAGAGACAAAAATGAACTATTATATCTAAAATCATTACCCATACGGCTGGTCATTTGACAATCACTTTTGTTTTTCAATAGTGATTCATATCTTAAAATTTATCTTAAAATTATGTATCGTAAATAACATGACATGAAATTAAAGTTGTCACATTATATCAAATCACTTATAATATCATCATACTATTAACTTGACAAATCTATATTAAATATAAATCATTTGATATACAGAATTTGAAATATAATTTGACGAGAGTATTATTATTCTTCCGTTCCCATTTTGACCGATTTACAGACCTCAAACTTTATATTTTCATCCAATTTACAAACCACAGACTTTGACCTGTCATGCTACTGTGGCCATTATTCATCATCGAAGAGAGGCTCTTTAGAGTCTCAATAAAGCCCCTTAACAGGAACAGCTCCTCACTTGTAGACTTTACCAAGCATCGAGAGAGGCTGGCATCCGTCATCTTCGTCTTAATGAAACTAGTAAGTAATTTTCACATTCCTGTGGTTAATATTTTTAATTAATACATAGATCTTGTAACATGCGTAGCTTCCCTCTGCAAAATTCGAACTGGTTACTCTTTGCTTGGATTCCAATTAATACCCTGCTCCTTGTGCACATCTTGCATAGGTATCCAGCAATTCTACATTCGACTTCCAAACTGCTTCGTTCGATAGAAGAGCTTTGTGAACTTCACATTACCACAAACCTTAGCATTTTGCCTTTACCAATTGGAAAGATTACTGCTCTGCTGATATAGCATAACTCAATTCATTTAAAGGAACAACTGGGTTCTGAATGTATTATAGTCAAATGTCATTGCTTCTAAAAAGAACCAGGCGATTTGGCTTTGTTCTTTTAATTTATTAGAAAAGCCAAAAACTAATAAAGACTCAACCTTGTATTCACTTCATCACGTATTTGATACACATCTGCCGTTAGCATTGTTAGAGTAGCTGCTTTTGACATCTAAATACAGTAATTGCTACAAATAATGTACCCCTGTTGCTGTGATGTTAGGCCTCAATCTTTACACCCAAATATTTCAACCTTACTATAGTTTTCCTATTACGTATTTTCCTTATAGTTAACAGCTACAGTTAAGATCTAAAACTTGTAGGTGATGAGCAAGGTGACGAAACGAAACACAACAGATGTGATTCGCCTCTATTACCTCCATCGGCTGTAAATCCCACAGAATCATTCCTAGTCATCATAGACCCACATGGACACACGAGTACGAGAACCCTCATGACCCCCTAGGCCTTGTTCTGCCATCTTTGAATCAAGCATTTGAAGTTGTCTTCTAATCCATGGGGGATCATTTCCATTCAGCCAGAGAGCTTCACCAGTATCCTTGTGCTTAAAATCTGGTGCTCCTGGAGATGACTTTTTCTTCCTGTTATCCCACCATTCGCATGGGTTGGAGAAGTACAAGTGCCACAAGTAATGTTGGTTTCTCTTCTTCTCAATAACAGATTTACCTGGATTTGTTACAAGAGAAACAACAAAATAAATAAATAAATAAATGTGCATGAGCGAAAAGAAACTATAGAAAGCCTAAGAGTAATTAACAGATGAGGAGTAATATAACACTCTCTATTACTTTCATAACACAAAACTTCAAGCTAAAGCTCAACTTAGAAGCTTATTTTTTTCATCCCCCAATCAAGTCCTATTTACTCTGGTTCAGCGATTGGACCCAATGTATTAGTTTTTAAGATCAACAACCAAAGAAAATTTCTGATGTATGAAACTATTTCCAAGTACAATTTTCCTACAGACTCCAGCAACATGCCAAACACTGTGCAGGCCATTTAAGCTAAGAGTTAACATGAACAAAAGAATATAAACAGAGAAATGGATATTGTCTATCATCATCATCTTCCCATAAGCCTTGTTCAATCTTTGAATATGTTGGCCGCAAATAACCTTTCTTCTATTGGTTAAAGCTTTAAGATATATTCTAACTCAACTCAAAAACAACTAGGAATGGCTGTCAGACAAAAAGAAGGCCAACACTCGATAAAAAATTACCTTTTCCTGATTTTGAGTCGTTAATTTTTTGAGAGGTGGGTGATCTATCACATCTGGCAACAAAATTTAATTCTTTCACATTCACCTACAAGAAAACAAACAAAATATATATACAAACATGCAGATATCAGTATACAAGTGAATACATAAACAAGATACAGCATGCTCTATAATCAATGCTAGAACTTTCTGGACAGAAAATATTACACTCAAGAGACATCTTAATTGTTAATAATTAAGAAGCACAGTTAATTACATTCCGATATTATGAATCGAGCTACTCAGAAACACACAACTGTTATATAAAATATGCCTAAATGATCAAGTGATGAGTTAGTGAAATAACGCAGGATGGTTCTCAAATTGAAAGCATTAAGGTCAATAAAATTAAGTGAAAGTGGACCTAAAGAAAGAAGATAACAAAAGACACCTGTTTATTTAACAATTTTCAGCATTTTTCATGATGATCAATATATAACATCAACCCAAGCCTCAATCTTCATAAGGACTGGTGAAAAAATCCTAATCCTACTAATAATGCCTGACACAGAATGGCATCATAATCTAAATAAATCAAACTTTGAAACTGTTGTAAAACAAGACTTGGTTGAAATCAGGATCAACGATACATGAAATAAAAAAATAAAAAATAAATCACCCAATTTGTTTCAGTGCATTGGAAATTACCAGCTTTTACCAAACAATGCAAGGATCCAGATATATAATGGGAACTCATGTTTAAAGGATAAAAATTCAATACTCTACTAATTAAATTTCACACATTCTAGAATACAGAAGAAAAAAAAAGTATCAACTATGTGAACCTTATAGAAAACTCCGGGGTTTCCTTTCTCATCAATGTCGTCATAAGACTGTAAACGACCTGAGACATAAATAAAATCATTCGGTTTCAGATGTTTTCGACACAATTTTGCCAAGTAATCCCACATCTCCAGTCGAATCCTGTTCATACATTGCGAATCATAAATAACAATAATTCTACCCAACATATATATAAATAAAAATTTAAATAATAAATAAATGGCTTCCAAATGTTTTGAAAAAAAAAAAGATCAAATTTTTTTTAAAAAATGACCTGGGCCCGTGATTCGCATGAGGAGGGTTTTGTATTTGAAGCATGGCGTGGGCGCCAAAACTGTTACTTCTGGTATCAAATGTTTCAAGCGGACTAACCACTGATCCAATGAAGCTAACGGAGTTCTCCAACTGGGGTTGCCACCTTATCGTCGTTGGACGCTGAAATTTGAGGGCGTGTCGATAAACGGCGCTGCCCCCTTCGGCCTCGTCTGAGAAAAAGTTGGAAAATCTTGGCTGCCTAGCCGCAGATGAGGAGAAGAGTGCCAATCCAGACACGCTTCTGGTTCTGGTCAAGAGTCCGACACGACACGCGATCATTGATATGGAGGGGACGGAAAATTCCGGTCGGAATCTGAGGGGAAGCTTAATAGTGGCGGGATTTTCTGACAAATACTAGCTGCCTGGTAACTCCGTTAACGTAAAAGAATTGGGCCACAACAAGACCAGTCCACTTTTCCTTGGGCCTTTATTTGGGCTTTGAGAGCTACATATCGTGCTGAGCAGGTCTAAATGAGCCACAATAGTTGCCCACTTTTTTTCTTTTTTTCTTTTTTAAATGAATTTCTTAGTAAGAAATATGGATGTCTTTCAACTTGAGCTAATATTATACTTAAAATTTTTGGTCCCATTAATTTTACCGTATTTTCTTTTTTTTTTTTCCTTTGATGTGGTGAGTAGTCAGTCAATGACGGCTTGTCTTGTTCCTATTGCCATTTTTTTCTTGTAACGAATTTATAGGCTTGTAATGTTGATAAAATATCAACGCTTGTCATCTAATTATTTTTTCTTCCATGAATTTTCTATGTTTGTAATTACCAAAATTAAATGCATATATAGACCTCAATAGTTAATGTTATACTGCAATATTTGAAAAGCATATTTTTTTCTTTATTTTTTTGACCAAAAAAATGTAAATGAAAACTTAATCTTTTATCATCCAGCTATTAAAAACATATTACTTGGCTTGGTGGCCTTTGCTTTCAGCAGAGCATAATTTTTTATCAAATCCTTAAAGATTCAACGTTGTCTAATTAAAGTTCATTTCTTTCAATTGTTTTTTTTTTTTTGTTTGTCTAATCATGTTTTCTTTTTGTTTAGTTTGGATTAACAAAAAATATGCCATTTAACATAATTATTAAAAGTTGCTAACCAACCAAACACAACTATTTTATAATTATAGGTACTGTCCAACGTTTTTAACATAAGCAAACCATTAGCTTAATTTTGTTGATAAAAAATTAATGTTCCTTAATATATAATTAGCATATACCGTAAGCTATCTGCAAACAATATTCAATACCGTAAGCTAATTACAAACAATATTCAACACAACGAAGCAAAAGCAAGTAGCGTTTGAGAAGTCACCAAATGAAATGGACTGAACATCACTTCGTAAAAACAATAGGATGAAAATATCATAAACCAATTCAACTAAATTGACTTTCAATTATCAATTCAACTTCAAACCAGACATTTGGACTTTTAATATCACCCATGGTAATATAAATATAATCCATTTTTAGACCCGACCGCCACGCCGGCTACAGCATAGGCAGTTGAATACGTATAAAAGGAGTCATCTATGGATTGAATATTCATTTCACTGAAATACGATAATACTAATACGATGTCGTTGTTGTCGACGTTAAAAGTTTCTCTCTGTGTTCGGAGTTCTGACTCTTGGACATACAAGCAAACAAAGAAACTATACTTATCACGGTGATGACAGAACGTGTAAAAACGTACTCAGGAGTTGTGAGGTGGCATCGGCATAGGGGCTCGTGAGAGTGACGCGCTCCGGGTTGACAATTCAAGTAAGTTTGCCATACGCACACGGCGTGTCGTGGATCTCGTCAACCTTGACTTTTTATATGTTTTTGGGTCGTGTTGGTTTGGTTTGGTTTGGTTTGGTTAATAAACGAAGTGAATCGAGGGTAATCTTGTATCGTGAGACACGTATTGACTTTGTTACATGTCCGATTTCTTCAACGAAATGCCGGATTTGTTAATTAAGACTAAGAGAGATAAAAATGTTAAGGTATGTTTTTGAAGTGGTTAGTTAATAAGTTTGTGTTTCAGGTTTGAAACTGACAGTGGGGGGGAGTAGGGTCAGGTTTGAAGGTCTCTTTCGATCTTGGCTAGCTGTTGACTGAAATGAAATGAGTTGATTTAGAAAAATTGGAGGAGAGAAGGAACCGAGGTGTTTCCTTTCGGATGCTCAGAAGCCAAAGTGTTTTGAGCTGCAATGCAATAGAATACGAGAGTTTCGCAGTTTCTTGTTCCTGTTTCACATGACGCTTATTCAGTCTCGCTATCCTAAGTCCAGATGCAAGCGAGTCGCAATGCTGGTGATGTTCTCAAAACTCATCGACAATCAACCTCTTTTACTGATAGGAAGCTGACGCGCCAGAGGAAGCTCAGGCACGTTACTGATGATGAACTTGGTTTGTCACCGATTAATCCTTCTTTTTCCTCTCCCGCTTCCCCTGATTCCGCCCGTAAGTCTCGGTCTCCAGACCACTGGTCTTCATTCGCCGTCCCAATACCTCTCCCGCTCCCGGAAGTTCAAATTCTTCGTAGAAGGGAGTCACCGACTTCAAATTCGGACGACGGTTCCGGTTCTGCCTTCGGCAGGTATATCAAGCATTTATTTATCTTTATTTTCTGAAAGTCTAATATTTTGTCCAGGCTTAGTTTCAAATTTTCGGATAACTGTTTATGGGATCTAATCTGAATTCTCTTGCTATAAATTCTAGTATGATAACTTTTTTTTTTTTGAATATTATTAGAAAATTTTTGTAATGTGTGGTATGGACACGACTGGGTAAATATTGTCTTATGAATAAGTTTTTAATATTAAATTTAAATATATAAATAACCCTAAATCTAATTTAACGACAATTTCTGTGTTTAATGGTGGTAGAATGCGATGTTAATTTGTTTTGATTTATTTCTGCCATGCCAACTATCAGGAAAAGCTCAACTTCTAGTGCCAAATGTTCAAGCTATTTTCACAAGGGAGAGACTAAAGATTTACGAGCTGAAACAACTAATAATGACTCTAGGCAAAGTGTCCGTGTAAGGAACAGTCCAACAAGTGGTTTGCCAAGTCCTGCTGTTAACTCACAAAAATCAAATCCTTTTCCTTCACATGATTCCAAATCTTTAAACACTCGTCGTAG
The DNA here is from genome assembly GCA_013180625.2 of Boswellia sacra. Lineage (NCBI taxonomy): Eukaryota > Viridiplantae > Streptophyta > Magnoliopsida > Sapindales > Burseraceae > Boswellia > Boswellia sacra. The sequence goes on along the minus strand of SNVD02014902.1, from coordinate 36,013 downwards.
GGGATTCTCTCATGATTTAAAGATTGAAATGGTTGATCACAACTTGAGGAGGGACGTTTCTCCCAAGAGCGCTCCAACAAGTGTTTTCTCAAGTCCTGCTGTCAGCCCACAAAGATCAAAAACGGGAGATTTGTTTTCATCTTTTTGGGCTCCTCATGAAATTCAGGCTTGGTCAACCGTTGATGCTGGCTGTATCTCACCAGCATCACCATTGAAAAGAAGTGTATATAGTAATAGTGCTGACCATTCTCCCTGCCATAGCCCCACTATGCAAAGTCCTAAAATGAACCAAAGAAGTCCAAAATTTGCTTTCCCCTCGCATCATAAATCACTCCCACAGAATTCCAAGGAATGGCCAGAAAGTAATAGTCATCTTGATGCCCATCCATTGCCTCTTCCTCCTGCAGCTTTAGCACAACAGCAATCATCTATGCCATCTGTTGCACATCCCATCACTGAAATGCCAAATGCATCAGCTAGGAAAAACCAATGGCAAAAGGGAAAACTCATTGGATGTGGTACATTTGGAAGCGTTTATATTGCAACCAACCGGTATGCAAGTATTCTGAAGGTTTAGTGAAAAGTTGATTCTCGACTTTCTTACATTCAATGAATGCTAATATTATTCTTATTTTTTTTGGGGGGGTGGGGGGTTCTGACAGAGAAACTGGAGCTTTATGTGCAATGAAGGAAGTTGATATCATCCCTGATGACCCAAAGTCTGCTGAATGTATAAAGCAATTGGAGCAGGTTATTATCTGGAGTCCACTTCTATCAATTTAGTTGATTACAAATAATGGATTGGAATCTATAATTTTCTTTTTTGAGTTTTGACCCTGTAGTTGATTTGAGAAAGCTTCGAACTTTGCTTCCTACCAGTAAGAAGAGTTAGCATGAATATGGTATAATGGCATTCAAATTGAGATAACTGGCATTGCCACGTTAACCTTTTTCCTGTTTTTGGCCAGTACCTAAGACAGTACTGTGATAGCTTCTCCCAACTTTGTGCTAAATCTCCTATGATAATTTAGAAGCTCAACTCTGATCCATCTTCAGTTCTGCTGTGTGCATTGAGTTCCCTGTCACCAAAAGATACTAAGCTTCAGTTCAATCACATGGACATACTGGCTTTAAATACTTTCTTTCTGTGAAACAACTACTTTTCTTACTTTTAGTACTTTTATTTCTTATGACAGGAAATTAGAGTTCTCCGTCAATTAAAGAATCCTAATATAGTGCAGTACTACGGAAGTGAAGTGGTATGTGGTTATTTTGTAAAATATGCTAGATTTGACTGTATATGGATTAGTGCAAATATAATTGATTAGGGAACACTGTCTTCACTGCAGGTTGATGACCAGTTTTACATATATCTGGAGTATGTTCATCCTGGATCAATTAATAAATATGTCCGCGACCATTTTGGAGCTATTACAGAATCTATAGTTCGTAATTTCACCCGCCATATTCTCTCTGGCTTAGCTTACCTACATAGCAAAAAGACAATCCACAGGTAACAGTTTTACTTGATATGGGATGGAGAGACATGTTATGGTTTACTTCTTTGTTAATAGTCATTTATCATTCTTAGAAATTGCTTTAATAAATTCATTTGACATGGTCATTTTTAAAATAATAGTTAGAATACTTACTATACTCCCTATGTACTTCCTGGTATTAGAATATAGGTGAAGTGGTGAGTTTTGTTGTGTATGAAGTTATTGTTTTTTTGGCCATGTGATTACTTATCCACATAATTGTCATCTATAGGGATATAAAAGGTGCAAATTTGCTTGTTGATGCGTCAGGCGTAGTAAAGCTTGCAGATTTTGGGATGGCAAAACATGTGAGTTTTGATACTTTTTGTGATTCTTTTGCACAATATGCTCTAGCATGTTGTGCCTCATTTTATTGACAGTGTTTCAGTGGTAACAATGGATGAAAGGAGCATGCCTGCAGTTGTATGCTTTAGCATCTGTACTTCACCTAAAGCTTCTCTGTTATTTGGCCATATTGTGGTGAACCATATATGAAATAAATGAATATTTTGACCTTAATAACCAGTATCTATTAGTTGGTGGGTGCATTGAGAAGGATGTATGTATAAGAGGCTGGACAGAGAAAAACATTTAGCAGGAGGCTGCATCTTTTCATTTGGAATCCTTTTTTCTAAAATGCACTTCAATTCAAATATCAATTTCCAAATTCAGTACACAACCAGATATCCTTTAAATAAATCTAAATATTATATGCAAAATTCCAATACCAACCACATACCCTTGCTTAAATATCAAATCATTTTGGAAACTAAAATACAAATTTTCATAAATAAACACACCATTAAAGTTCTGATCCTACCATCCTAACTTTCATGTTCTAGATTAAGTTGTATAGATTTCAAGTTAACTTTACAAGCAATTCCACTATCAATATTAGGGCCTTTGAATACTTTGGCAATAATGATACAGCTCAAGATGATCTTGCTTCCTTTTGTACACTTTTGAATCAAAAGAACAAACTTGGTTATGCACATTTACCAGTGTAGATTGATCATGTGTTGGCAATGGTTTTATCCCCTGCACTCCTAAGGTTTCTGTGTATATTAGGTTGGTGAGCATGAATGCAAGTGATTTTTGCTTACTAATCTATCTATAGCAAAACTTAAAAGTATACTTTAGGCATTATATTTTTTTATCTACCAAGATGTATTGATTGAAATCACAATTAGCTTATACAGATCATATAGGAAGAGTAATACTAATACTTAGATATGGTTGACTGCCTTGGTGTGTTAATTTTGGCCACTGTCTAAATTTGTTGTCTTTTTCCCTGGGCTTTAGTTATAAGTTACCTGTGTGGTTTATATTGTCATCTGTACTTCCCCATGGTTTTTTGAATTTGACTCTTGTTTGCATTCAGCTTACAGGACTCTCATATGAGCTGTCTTTGAAGGGCAGCCCATACTGGATGGCTCCAGAGGTAAATTATTTTTGCAATTATTTTTAAATTTCTTGCGAGTTTATCTTTGCTTTCCCTTCATACTAGTTCTTTGTGCAGTTAATGCAGGCTATGATGCTGCAAGATGCCAATCCTAATCTTGCTTTTGCTGTTGACATCTGGAGTTTAGGTTGTACTGTCATTGAAATGTTTACTGGTAAACCTCCGTGGAGTGACCTTACAGGGGTGAGTCTTTCCTTTCCAGTCATGGCTATTTCAACATTCTTGGATGTTACAATATCAGCTGAACCCGCTTTCATACTCACCAAGGTTGATGATTGAATTAGCAAACCTATTGTGCTTAACTTTCATCCATAGATAATTGTTCTGTTTTATTATTGCTACAATGAAGTGAATTAGGCATTGCAACATCAGTTTTTGATGCTAACATAATTTTGCTATATATTTTTTCTTCAGAAAGATTGAATTAGGCATTGCAACACAAGCTTTTCTTGCTAACATATTTGTACTCAGAAATATAACTCCCTCAGGGAGCATGATGGAAGCCGATCTCATAACTTCTGTGAACCAAGCTGATTCAACTTCTGTTGATTACTTCTCCTTTCTCAATAGTTCACATGCCCTCTTCCTTGAAAAAGCTCAGATTTCTCTATTAATTTATTTTTGATGAAAAGTTTTGGACCATTGCTCCATTTTGGGCATGTCATTGACTCCTTATACTATGTAATATGTATCATTCTTTTAAGTAATCAGTTCTAGAATTGAAGTTCTTTGATCTTACAATATATAGGTTATAAATTTTAAGAAAAATGTGAGATTCACAGCCCTTTTGAAATGATTTACCATTTCTATCACATAGTTCTTGCTTGCAGATAGCATCTTTGTCTTCTAAATGTTATTGATCTGAGCTTGTCAATGAACCTCTTTTGCTTATTAATAAACAGGCTTTTAGTTGATTCCTTGTTTGTTGATGCATCTACAAATTAAATATAGAGGTAGTTGATATTTTCTTTTTTCCATGCACATGTATGTGATCTCTGTTAATTACTTTGCATTTATATTTTCTGTTTGTCAGCCTCAAGCTATGTTCCAGGTTCTCCACAAATCCCCACCTATACCAGAAACGTTATCTTCAGAGGGCAAGAATTTTCTCCAGCGTTGCTTTCGAAGAAATCCTGCAGAGAGGCCATCAGCAATTTCTCTACTTGAGCATCCTTTTGTGCGAAATTCAAGTGATCAAAACGTGTCAGTCTGGATTCAGGATTTCTCCAAAATAAACCTTCTGGCAAGTGTTGAATATAAGTTCTAACTACTTGGTTTCAGCTGTTAGAGAGCTCCATAATGGGTTTTTTTTTTTTTTTAATACTCTTGCAACATTTGTGCAGATATAATGATTTGTGCTTTTTCATGCTCTCTTACAGGATAAATCACATAGTCCAATAAACAGTGCGACACATAAAAAAGACCTAAAGCTTAACTCGCCAGACAAACTGAAAAGAAATAACAAGCTGCCTTGTAATAGGTAAATGCATCACATGCCTCCTCTCAGGCAATTGCATGTTAGCTTTGGATTCATGATTTCTTCTCAGCATTACAATTTTTTTTTTTGGCTTATTGCAACAAAATTTTTTATTCTGTGCTTTTCTTTTCCCAGTGAGACTTGTCAACAATGTTACGTGGGAACTTTTAATTGCGCTACAGCTTCTCATCACTCTCCTTGTTCTACCGTAGGAGTTAATCCGCCTCCAGCTACGACACAATTGATTCATAATTCACTGAATTTTAGTCCCTCATCAAATGTCTCCACCAATCTGCCCCTCAGTGCTGTGAACAACCACCCTTGTTCTCTTTCGAGGACTCGTGGAAGGGAAGTTAAACAAATTTGAATCATGATTTAATTGAAAAAGATTAATATGGTTAGCAAACTTCCCCTGTCTGCAGCTGAAAGAAGCTAGCAATAGCCCAAGCAGTGCACATGGAGCTCAGTTGGAGATTTGGATTTTCAGTTTTTTCGACTCCCTTGATGCCACGGTTAAATTTACCTTTTTTTTTTATTTTATTAATCTCTGATCTCTGCTTTGTAAATATAAGCTGCCTTATCTCGGAAATTAACGCATGTGGGATTAGAAAGCTGGAAATTTCGTTATTCTTTAGTAGGATTAGCAATTTTATGATGTATGGAGTTCATGTTGGTTCACATCGAAGGAAAATGTGGAAATAAAATATAGTTCATATTTGCATGGCTATATTTTCTTTTGTGACAAATTATTAAATTTAGATGAAAGTTACAGATATTGTTCTGTCCCTAATGGAATTCATTTCATTCCGGACAAAATCCTGTTTCCAGTCCATCGCCATTGCTGTATGACAGGTACAACTTGCTTGGTTCGATATTCACAAAGACATGCCATTGCCATATAAATTACCTATTTAACTTGGAACAAACATTATTAATTTAGTTTACCTAGGATTTATGCCTTGAGTACGACAAGGAAGAATGCTCATAATCGTGAAGGCTGAAGGCCAGAGCCAGATCAGATTGGCTCTGATTAACGGCACGTATCCTGAATAAAATACGTGAATTTGATTAACTGAATCTTTGTTTGTTTTTTTTTTAAATAAATAAAAGAAAAATAATTTTTTCATGGAAAATAGGCCCGTTTGGTTACCTCATTTTTCTATTTTTTCTGTTTCATCCTTAAACCAAAACCTAGTAGAATATGTAGTATATATTTGTTTAAACATTTTCATTGAATCATTCTATCTAGCAACAAAAACAAATTTTTTTTTTTCATTTTCAAACTATTCTCTACTTGCATAGTTTATCTTTTCTTAAGTTTTTATTTCAAAAATTATTTTATAATATTTGAAAATAAAAAATATTTTTTATTTTTAAACTATAATTCATTAAAAATAAAAACATAAAATACACATAATCAAACATTTATTCACATAATTTAATTCCTTATAAAAAGTGTTAAAAATTTTCAAATATGCCTCTTGTTTTCGTATCAAAATAAAAAATTTTCAAATAAAAACATAAAATAAAATTTTTTAAAACAAAAACACAAAATAAATGTCAAAGAACTTGGTTATATAATTTGCCTATCTGAGAAAAGAGAGAGAAAAAGGTTTATGACCAATAGAAAAATTCCATGTAAGTCGCTGAGAAAAATTATAAGCAATTCCCGCTATTATAATCTGAAAATCAGAAAGAGAGCAGACCTGAAGTGCATGTACTTCTCGAAACCCACCGGCGCGGGAGGAAAAGCGTCTCGGTCTTCTCTTCCCGGCAGTAAATTAAGTTTTCCATTTGGGAAATTGGCAAAGAATCAAAGCTCAAACCACCTAAATACGGAGCATTTTTAAGTCTCTAATTTTCTGGGTTCGTGATTTTATATTCGTTTGCCATGGAGATAGGTAATACTTCAATTTTCATTTTGCTTCTGTTTATGAATAGCATTTGTTTCGACTGTACTATTTGTGATTTTATTACTGTTCAGTATTAAAAATTCTGGTCCTCCTCTCACAACTTCTTTTTTTTTTTTTTTGGTTCAATTACTCAGCAGATGGGGCAAAAGCACAAGTTTCCCAAAGTTTAATTGATAAGATTTACAATGTGTTTTCTGATGGGATACATTTTGCGGCTCCCATATCGTCCTTGAGGACGAATGAAGTGGATTTGGTAGGCACATTCCTATGGCTTGTTACATTTTAAGTTTTAATTCATTTTAAAGTTTTAACCTTCTTTCTTCAGGTACGAGGTGTTCTGCAAATGATGCAAGGTTTTTCTAGTTCCTTGTTTCATTGGGACCAAAGTGGACAGACTTTTCATGCCAAAAGTGGGATTTATGTTTCCCACCTTTCCATTCAAAGTTTACATGGTCTTCTTAATCAATTCATATATGGAGCTACATGTTTGAAATTGGTGGAAATTATACTTGGTAGGGTTGAGACTTCTTTGAGATTAACTTCCCCTACTCTAAGGGCATTTTCCTGCTCCGTTTCTGAACGGCTGAAGGTTTGTTGTTGTGATTATTAATTTGTTGGATGAAATTTTTTTTTCCCTTTTCTGTTTTTAAATGTTCTTTCTATAAAGACTGAATTCAATTACTCTTGGAGCAGAGATTGAGGGCTATTGCTTTGAAAGAAGAAATGAAGATAAGTGAGCCCCATGTTGTAATATCTCCCACCCTACTGGGATTAGCAAGTTCTTTGTCAAGGTTAGCGTACATTAGCTTTAAAAAATTTAGTTGTCAAACTAGTTATATGTTTGATAAATTTGAGCCTCTTGAATACCTTTATCAATCATTGCTCATCAGCTATGAATGCGAGTTGTAGCTTGATTGTGGTATGGCAGTCTCATTGCTACATAGTTTTCTTTCCAGATTTTATACGGGATTCATTATGTAAGAAAATGAGGTTCATAATTCCATCTCTTCTTTGTTTCCTCCTGTTGTAGAATATACTGATGATTTTTTTTGGGTTCAATTTTAGTCTTTGCTCAGGTGCTGAATATCTATTGCAGATAGTGAATGGAGCCATTCCAAAAGCATATCTTGAGTCTAATATCTCTGTACCAGCAGCTGAAATGGCTGTTCATGTACTTAACTATCTCTATAAGAAGTTGGATGAAGTTTGTCTCGTGCAAGGTGGTGAGGTCGTAGATACTCTTTTGGCGGTATATTGTGTCTTGTATTTAATTTTCATGTGTTTGTACAACTCACATAATGCAGACTTGAACCTTGTGCTATTTTTCAGGAGGAAATATATCAGATGGTACTTCATTTATTTGTTGGAAGTTTATTGCCATGTATAGAAAGTCTTGATTCCTGGCTTTTTGAGGGAACACTAGAGGATCCGTTTGAGGAGGTAATTGGTGATTGAAATTTCATATAATATTCCAATGTATGAAACAATTTGTTTTTGCATTATCTTGTGCCTGATAACACCTTAAGTAATCCTGCGTTTTGAAATAAAAAGATCGTAAAAGTTCTTTGCGAAAGGTATTCTTGATTCAATGATAAAGTTTTGTATACCAGCTCAAATGAACTTGAAATGTTCTTCCCTGTCTGGTTGATTTCTTAATGTTATGTCCTCTTCATATGCTGTAATTCTTCCTTGTCTACTTGCAGATGTTCTTTTATGCTAACAGAGCAATATCGGTTGACAAGGCAGACTTCTGGGAGAAGAGCTATCTATTGAGGCTTCCACAGAGTCGGAAGTTAGATGTTGAGCCCTATGCATGTGTAACAAATGAAAGGAAGGAAATGAGTGAGAGGGAAACCACTTCCATGCCCAGCTCATTGAAAGGAAAAGAGCAGAGCAACGAAGACCTCCAAGTTTGCCCATTATTTCTTAGGGACATAGCTAAATCAATTGTTTCTGCTGGAAAATCATTGCAATTGATACGACATGTTCCTACAGCATTTGTGGCTGTTTCTGGGAAAAACAGTGATAATGGCATTGACGGTCTAGAAAGTTGTAAAAGTGGTGCTGATCTAAGCAAAATTCATCGTGGAGAGAGCATAGCTGGGTTGACGCTGTCTGAAATTTTCTGTGTCTCATTAGCAGGTTTTATAGGCCATGGTGATCACATCTCTAGATACTTTTGGCAAGATGATCAGTGCCAATCCGAGATTGTCCCTTCATTAGTATCCTACATCAATGGGCGGATGCTGGGGAATGGGAATGGTGAAATCATGTCAGCTTTAACATGCTCAGAGAAGATTTGGTATAAATTCTTGGTTGATACGTTGATACAGAAGAGAGTTAATGATCCAAAATCTGCTCATGATGTTACAGGCGATTTTCTTGACATGAAAGAAGGGACTTTGACTGCTAATAATGAGGATGAATTACACTTACCCGCCCAGAAATCATTCTGTCCAGAAAATCCAGTTCTTACTGTATGTGAAAAATTACTTGACAAGAATGATGATGCACGGAAAGCACTGAACTTGTCTAGAAATTTCTATCTTCCTCCTTTAAATGATGATGTCTTACGGAAGGCTATTTTTGATGGAAAGGGTGGGAACTTTTTTGGAATTGAAGGAACAAACTATGCTTTTGGTTTCCAGTATGCTGAATCTGAATATCTTCGTTCTCAGTATGATACAAAGCTGCTAGAAGTCCTGTTTCCCTGTCCCACTATCCTTCCATATTTTCAGGTACAGCTGGACCAATAGTTCTTTGGGAAGTTCTATAGCTGCAGCTTCAATAGCTTTTTTGGGAGTTTTCTGAACAGTGTCTGAATTTGAAGCAGGATGAAGTTCGTATATCCGAGCTCTTACCTTTCCAGAAAAATAGCACCCTTTCATCAAGAGTTCTTACCTGGATTCAAAGTGTTGAGCCCAGAACTACTCTACTTCCTGTGGTTGTTATGCAGGAGTGCCTCTCTGTCTACATCAACAAGCAGGTATATTTCTCATAACCATTCATGTGGCCCCTTTTTTTTTTGTTTCCTTCTTTCATGGTTAGTGTTAGAACTTATATGGAAGTTTTAGATTATAAATAATCTGGTGAAAATATGTATTAATTGTGAGTGATTTTATTTCCTAGTTTACTTTGATTTTTCTGCCCTATATATGTAAGTCTCATAGATTAATAATACATACAACAACATTCACCATCTCTTGTCTCTTTATTTTCTCATTTTTAACATGGTATCAGAGTAGGTTAGAGTTATATAGAAATTTTTGTTTTTGTTTTTCAAAAACGAGAAGGAAGAAGGAAAAAAAAATTCAATCCTTATTTTCTTTTAAGTCTTTAATAATTAAAAAAAATTCTTTTCTTTTATGTTAATCTCTAATGGTTTTGTTTTTATAATGAATAAAAATATTCAGCCTCTATTTCCTTTTATTAAGTCTCTAATATTTTTATTAAATTAAAAAAAATTCAGTCTCTCAGAGTTCTTTCTTTCAGTCTCTTATTTGTTTTCTAGCTCACTCTCTCGGCCTACCTTGTCCTCGCACAGTGAAACTTGTGTTTCTTGCATCAGGGGGTCTTTTGAAATTTTATGAAAACTTTTGGGCTTTTTGAAAAGTTTTCGAGGATGTATCTGAAATACAAAAGCCCTCTTTTTGTCACTGGAAAATTTCATCATAATTTAGCTAAATCTCTATAGTTTGTCCAACCTTCACCTTTCTCCCAAACCTAGACTCTTTACTATTAAACAACCTCATCACCTTTGGCCAACGGTAAAAGTCCTTGCTACCCTTGCAGTCTCACCAAGAATTCGTGGTAAAAAATGTAGCCTCTTATTGAAATCGTCGTCTCTTATAATTCTGATTTCGCTTTCTTGCTGGTTGGGTCTTCTATCTAGAAGTTAGAGTGAGATGGCTACCTCTTCTCTTGTCAATCCCTTTAAAGCTTAATCACTGTTGTGAAGTTGAATGACTCTGAAGTTTCTGTTGTGGTGAAAAGGGTCATCACATAACTATTTGTAATCTTTGTTTCCAAATTGGGCATTAAAAATATCTATACTCCAACTTGAGGGGAAGTGTTAGAGCTTATATGGAAGTTTTAGATTATAAATATTCTATTATAGATGGTAAAAATATGTATTCATTGTGAGTGATTTCATTTCCTAGTTTGCTTTGATTTTTCTACTCTATATATGTAAGTCTCATATATCAATAATACATATAACAACATTCACCATCTCTTCTCTCTTTATTTTCTCTCTTTTAACAGTTACCTCGCTGTCAATATCATTAATAACCACATTTTGACATGTCATAGGTGGATCATATCGGTAGACTTATATTGTCAAAATTAATGAATGGTTGGAGATTGATGGATGAGCTTGCAGTGTTGCGTGCCATTTATTTATTAGGTTCAGGTATTTTCTGGAATGTTAATTTTACTTTCTGGTCTTTGTTGGTAGCATTTAGAAACACATATAAATATGTTGTGGTAATACTTTGCTACCTTCAGGTGATCTGCTGCAGTACTTTTTAACTGTTATTTTTAATAAGCTGGATAAAGGAGAAACCTGGGATGATGATTTTGAGTTGAACACCATATTGCAGGTATAATCACCTTTTTCAACTTGAGCTTGTGCCATTTATTTGGGTATATATGTAGGTATAACAATCTTAAACTTTTCTGATCTTGCTGTAAGAATATGAAGTTAGGCATGTAATGATATATGATGTGAAAGTTGTCATTGGATTTTGTTGGATGAGAGGGTTCGGCCTACTTTTGGAGTTGGCAACTGCTGTTGCTTAATGTGTAAAATTACCTGCCTAACATCTGCTTGGCTGATTTTAGTTTCTCTGGCCTTTGCTTATGACTACAGGAATCCATCAGAAATTCTGCTGATGGCATGCTACTAACTGCTCCAGATTCATTGGTGGTCTCCATCTCCAAAAATCATGGTTTTGATGGTGATGAGCAACCTAGTACAGCTAGTGTTGCCTCAAATCCTCATAAAAGTCGTGCCCGTAGCTTTGGAATAGATGGTCTTGATTTACTGAAATTCACATACAAGGTCTATCTTTAGTCAGGAACACCTGATATTGTATTTAATTTTTGCATTGTAAGGAATTGCTTGAAATCTGTATGTTCCCTGAATGGCACAGGTCTCATGGCCACTTGAACTTATTGCCAACATGGAAGCAATTAAAAAGTATAACCAGGTAACTCTTTTCACTTTGCTTATTTTAAATCTCCCATTATCTCATTTTTATTTTGTCTATTAATTTTCTTAAGTTTGATGTAGGTGATGGGATTCTTGTTAAAGGTCAAGCGTGCCAAATTTGTGCTTGATAAAGCTCGCAGATGGATGTGGAAGGTCTAGTGTGATGTTGAACCCTTCACACCTCCTAGCCAATTATGAGTCATGGAAAAGTAATTCAAAGTGCCATTCTTCTTTTGACTTTGATCTAATTCTCTATATTGTCCTTTCAGGGTAGAGGCTCAGCAACAAACAGTCACAAGAGCCATTGGTTATTGGAACAGAAACTCCTCCATTTTGTGGATGCTTTTCACCAATACGTAATGGACAGAGTATGTTTTTCCCCCAGCGTATTACTTGAATGTATTTTCTTCTAGGTGTTTACTTGTTCAAACCGTATGTGTTGTTTGGTTGAGCTACCTTTACCATTGTCCCATCTAAGTAAAGCATTTGAGCGTTTTGGGTCTCTGATTTTAGATCTCATAAGCAGGTATATCACAGTGCATGGCGTGAACTCTGTGAAGGTATGGCGGCAGCTGGATCTCTGGATGAAGTCATAGAAGTACATGAAGCATACTTATTGTCAATTCAGCGGCAATGCTTTGTTGTACCAGATAAACTAGTGAGTAATCATCCCCCTTCACTAGGTTGTTGCTATTAATTCTGATGCTTACAGCTTCTTTTTAGTTAGTGATATTTTGTCAAGTATAATTGAATATTGTTTAATGATCTCCTTTGCATTCAGTGGGCTTTGATTGCCAGCCGAATCAACAGCATCCTTGGATTAGCTTTGGACTTCTATTCAATACAGCAGACTTTAAGTAGTGGTGGAGCAGTTTCTGCAATCAAGGCCAGATGTGAAATGGAAGTCGACCGAATTGAGAAACAGTTTGATGATTGCATTGCTTTTCTCCTCAGAGTAGTCTTCCACCCTTCTTGTCTTGACTTTTGTGTTTATGGTTTGACCGTCAAGTTTGCATGTCACTCATGGTTTACTGAAATTTCTATATATTTATGTATGCATATGAGAGCGTGTTGCATATGTTGGTTATGAGGAAACGCATCATGCATTCATGTCTTGACAATGCAGGTCCTATCTTTCAAGCTAAATGTGGGGCACTTTCCTCATCTGGCTGATTTGGTTACTAGAATTAATTACAACTACTTCTACATGTCTGATAGTGGAAACTTCAAGACTGCCCCTGGCCCTGAGACTATTACTAGTGCAAGACTGGGCAAGACTTTTGCAAGTAGAACAGACTGATGAGTGGATGTCTGTCTGATCTGTAAATATGGAGTACAAGTGTATTTGGAGTTTATAGTGTAGAGTCTAAATGAGCAAAATTACCTACAAACTCGAGTTTGTGAGAGGACAATTTATATTTAAGGGACTGAAGGAAGCAGGATGTGCAGTGGCCGTCTTCATGCGCAATCTCAGAAGCCACCACATAATTTTTTTTATGGAGGTTGAATTACCGATCTACTTCCGGGATAACAACTAAGCACCTTCAGTAGATTTGAGGCTCTGAATTCCATCTTTTGTTGAGCTGAATGGTTTTATGGGAATTCACTTCCCATTTCTCTGTTGCCAATTCTAGCCAAACCTAACCCTGGGCCCCCAACCGCAGGTCCAGGTATATATGCTCTGGTTGATACTTAAGATAGGAGTAAGGAGTGTCAAAGTAAATGAGTATAGTGATAGTTTGGAGTGGGTTTCAAGATTTGGTTTGATCATTCGGTGAATATAACATCTAAATTTTAAGTGTTGTAAATTTTATATGCTGGACCCGATTATTTGGAAATGGCACACAGTTGAGTAGTAGAATCTTCATGATTCATTCTTGACAAATCCGAGCTTATCTTGTCAAAAGTTCAACATTAGTTCGATAAAGATTTATGTTTTTTATTTTAATAATTTATTTATAAGTAATATTTTTCGAGAAATAAATCTAAACTGAACTATTTAAATAATTTTATTAATCAATAGGAAATAAATTACAATTGATTTTTGAATGCATATGAATTATATATAAATCTAAATAATGACTGTAAATCTTGAAACTTCTTGAACCAATTCATAAGAATCTTCATCAATCATCCTACATAAATAGAACACAATAAAACAAAATTGAATTAGAATTAAAAAAAATTGATAAAGTGTTTATAATATAAACTTAAAAATTGAATCGAAACTTTTATTTTAAATTTACAAGTTTAGGATTACAAGGAAATTTTATGCGAAATTTGAGCTTTCTTGTTAGCCAATATATAAAATATAACTTAGGACAATAAAATAAAATATTTGTAATATATTTCTCACACTTGAAAAGGAAAAATCTTTTATAAAAAGTCACATAAATGCCAAAAATTTTACAATCTAATAATATAGAACCTTTTGTTATGCATTTTGTGTTTTTTTGTCAATAAAGTTTAAAAATATTTGAATTTTGAAAAGAATTTATGGTTGATGTAAATGAAAAATATATTAGAACTTGTGCAACACAAAAAAAAAACATAATATCAAACATAACACGTAAACAAATGGAGATTAGTTCGGCTTGTTTCATGACAAGATTTGAAAATAAATGGCGTCGATATAGTTGTATATTATCATATAGGGCGAGTTTGATTTGCAGTAAAGCACCGGTAGGGATGGCAAAATCCGGGTGCGGGTGCGGATTTCGCATTTCCGCACCCGGACCGGATTATATGCTTTCCTTCCCGGTCACCGAATTTTTCTCGGAATTTTTGCATACGGTGCATGTGCGGGTTTCTTCGGATATGTAATTCCTCTCTACACATCCGGATTTTATCCGGAATAAATCTCCGAATTTCTCCGATTTGTAAATAATTTCTTATTCAAACAACAAATTCAAACTCAAGTTCTTAAAAGGGTAGGGAAAGAAGTCATACCGGAATGAAGAAAAGAAAAGTATATGGAAGTGAGATGCCGAAATGATAGAAACATGCATTGCTTTCAACCATTCCTTTTTAAAAGAAAGTGGTAATTGCTGCTCATCACCAATGAGAATAACATGCTTAATACCGAGGAGTTGCAAAGGAATGGTTGACTCACTTTCTTTTAACTGTGCTGCTTCATCCACAACCAGAAAGTCCAGTGGTTCAATTGCCACCGAATCCAGCTTAAATGAACTAGAAGCCGTGCAAAAACTCAAAGAAGCATTTTTGAAACAGAAATCCTTCTGCTTTTTTTCGTGCACTCCTTTTCGAAGGTCAAGTTCATTAAGGGAAATCCAAAGATTTTTTAAAACATAATGACATTCGCTTCTCCTATTGTGCAATTGAGACTTAATATCCGCAACTGACTCAGAAAAATATTCATTTATTGAACATGAAAAAAGCTCCGTCAGTTGCTTAGAAACCCAATTGTCTTTAAACAATGAAGTTTTAAAAGAATCAAATAAACTAATAACGTTGACCATGCTTTGAAAATTACTCTCTGAAATGTAACTTTGGGGTATATGAGTGTAGAAGAGAGAAATAAAATTTTTAAGTGAAGAAGCAATGTGATTAAATCTTTCTCTCACAAATCCAAGAAATGTCTTGCGCTTCCCCTTTTTGCCTTTAGTTTCATTCCTACATCTTTTCTGTTTGATTTCATTCCCATGACTGTTTCCTCTCTCCATCAATTCATTGACCAACAATGTATGATATTGAGAAACACAATCTTCAAGAAATTCTATCATTGAAGTAAAGCAATGTCTCCAACCAGTCACCGGTCCAAAGCATTTTGCAAGCCTTTCAATATAAATAAGTTAATAAATAAATTAATTAATTGAATTGAACATTGGATTAGATTGAAATCCTATCTACATTCCAACTAGAACAGATTTAAATTTCTATTTATGATTTATTTCAATTTTTAACACATGAGATGAATAATATTATTCATATTATAATATATTAATATATATAAAATTTTAATTTTTTAAAATATAACATATTTTCTAGTACGTGTATGGGACGGGGAAGGTGTATACCCTACCCGAATATAAATTTTAATATTTCAACCGTCTCCGCATTTGAACCTCGCAAATCCAGAAAAAATAGATTGGAAAACTCAGATAAAATCTGGGTATCCATATAATCAGATTTTTTTTTTGTCATCCCTAAACACCGGAGAGTATTGTAATAAAGGCAAACCTTATGTTTGGATGAGTTCTAGATTGTATTGGGTTGCACAAAACTCCGTGTAAAGGCCGAATAATTTGGTCAGAAGTTATGCGGCGCCCACACCCTTGGGTTAGCGCTAGGTAAGAGAAAATTGGATAAGTCTGAAGTAATTTCAAAATTTATTTAAATAATTAAATTTTAATTAAAATAATTAAATATTAAAATTTAATAAAATTATTTACATAGATATCTATAATATTAAATATTTATAATATTTAAGAAAAAATGACCGAATATATTTGAATGATTAATTAATTTTTTGATTAAATAATTAAGTATTCAAAAAAATTAATTATTAGTCTTAATGTGTACTTTTTTATTTAAATTTAGTATAAAAATTAATCTTTTTCAATTCAGTCTCTTATCAACTATAATGTTATTAAATATTTATCTAATACGAATCAAATATAGTATATAGTTTTATTCAATTTCATGTAATATAATTCAATATGTTATTGTGTAAAACTATCACAGTTATATAATCATTTACGGTGTATCAAACGTACTCATATAATGTTTATAATAGGGATGATAATTCGTGTCACACTTGTCGACCTATTTAATTATTATTGTCGAAACGTAAAACACTAATTCGATACGATTATTAAACGCGTCACCTACCTGTTGTAATCATATCATACTTAATTCATATAATTTACTTAATTATTAGATCAATTAAAATTAATTTTAGAATATAAATAATTGTTGTATAAAAAATTATTAAAATCATTATAATTTACTATTATATAAATAAATTTATTTTATAATATATATATATATATATATATATTAAAAATAGATAAAAATTTATATCATGAGCTTGTATGGTAAGAATTGATAAGATTTGTTTAATTATTTGTGTTACTAAACGAGTTTGTGTGTTGAACATCCTCGATACGAATCTAACCTATTTATCAATGATATAACATAGTGTGTTGAACATCCTCGATACGAATCTAACCTATTTATCAATGATATAACATGTTTGTAAGTATTCATGTTGTGATCCAAATTGTCATGTCTAATTTATGCACAAGGCACTCTCATTTTTTTCGACTCGGGTCGACCCGGTTATAATGCGGATCTAAACCTGTGTTTTGAGTGCGGACTCTGGCTTCATATAAAAAAAGTGGAAACTATTTAAAGGCCACTTTCCCGCTCTCCCCTTTCCACTTTCCTCTTTCACTCGCAAATCGTAGCCAACACAAAACCTTTCAAATTTCCAAATACAACAAGCAGAGTCAAACCAAAATGTAAAAATATGATTTTCTCTTGAAGAGAAACAAAAACTGGCGTCGAAATGGAAGAAAATGTGAAGGTTCTCACAATCGCCGAGCTAATTCGCCGTGCTCTCCCACTCACCGGCGCATCCTCTCTCTGTTCCCATCCCAACCGTTCAATTCCCCGACCTTCTTCGTCAAGCCATCGAGCATCTTCCGGTCCCACCAACCCTAACCCTAAAGTGCTTGCTCCACTTAGTCACCCCTCTATTCTTATCGGAACTGTAACCCTAAAATGTTCGCACGACAATTGCCTCCGATTCACCGACATTTCTTCCGAGATTTGTTGCGACATTCTCAATTTCGATGTTCGCGTCATTGGGAAGAAAATTGACGTCACGGCTTGGAATTTCATTCCCTTGAAGCGCGGAAATGGATTCCTGGAGATCATCAAATGGAAGTTTCCAGATTCAAATTCTGTGCTTAGTGGGCATTCAAGTACCGACTCATTTGATTCATTTCCGTTAGTTACAGGTTCTCCTTCTGTTAACGAAATCAGTAACACTAAGTCTCGGTATAGTATACACGGCGCATTAGAATCAATTAGCCCTGTTTCAGTTGTTTCGTGTTCAAGTCCAGGTTCTTTAACCGATCCAACCAATCTTCCAGGATTTCTAATGCGAATTATAACTTGTGTGTGTAAATTATGTAGTTCTAAAAAGTCCAAAATAGCACAGAAATGTTGTTTATTTACCAAACCTGTGTCTGTGTATTTTTTCGGTTCTGCTACGTGTTGGCATCCGGTGATGACGAAGCTTATTGGGAATGTTATTACGATATCAGGGTTGAAGAAGAAGTTGGTTTTTATATCCAAGGAGGAGTCTCAATTGATGTTTGTGAGTTCAGAGAATTCTGTTTTGCATGTGCCTAGGCTGCAGGAAAAACGGTTACCAGCTTCAAAGACTGTTATTAAGGGGAAGGGTGAGTGTGGAGTGTATACCGCTGTCGTGAAAGGTGTGTACATGCATGGGATGGTTGTTGAGCTGGACAATGAAGTCTGGCTTCTGCTAAGTGATAAATTACTTACTGTACCGCATAGTCTTAGAGTGGGTGCTGTTGTAAGTAAAAAAAATCTTTTGTTTTCTGCCCTTTAAGTTTCCTAAGATGTCTATGATTTTACGTTTCTAACTTTTGCTTTTATCTTTTGGTAGATTTCTTTGAGAAATGTTCATTTTGTCAATCCACAATTTTCTTGGGCAAAATTTCTTATACTCGGCGTTTGCTTGAAGACTAGCATTATTGTAGAGTCGTTCTCTCCATTACAAGCTGGGTATGACATGCTGAATTTATTTTTATTTTGACAAATGCTAGCAACACTTGCTTAATTACTCTCTGCAATACTTGCTTGTTTGTGTTCACGCCATATCTCCAATTCCTTGTTTTCTTCTCTTGAATTGACGTAACAAAATAAAAACATAGGACATATGGCATTAATTCACATGGAGTGAATGTGGCATGGAAAGGAGGAAGTGGTATAAGAATAACCAAGTTTTGCTGGCACTCCTTTTTTGTTTTATCTCTTCAAATTTTTGCCAAGTGACTAACACCAGGCTTCTTTGGAGTTTCCATGGAAATTGAATTCTTAATTGAATTCATAATGATTGTGCCATTTCAGAAAATGGCATCAAACTGGTTTTGAATCACTGTTTCTGCTTAAATCAACTTCATACTCTATATGGTTTACGTAGAAAATCTCATACGATGTATGCAAAATACCATGAACAAATGAAATTTTGAATTTCACAGTTTTGAAAAATCATCAAATTGTATATTACAGGTGCTATGCAAATGCAGAGTCACAAAGTCTATTGGGGAATTTCATTGAATCGTTGTCATTTTCTGCCCGACTGTGGTATGAAATATGGAGTTTGATTATACTTCTAGGAATTATTAGCGCTGCACAGAACAGAACCACTTAAGGTTTATGATACTCTTAATTTGATATTGGTTTTAGGGTTCTTACTGTCATTTCATGTATTCGTATAAAGTTTTCTGGGATGTTATCCGAGAAGGAGCTTTTGGGATCTAAGCATGTAAGTAACTTTCTTTTGGTCTTTGTAGTGTGCTTGCTCCTTGGTGAATTTCTTGTCTCACTTTTAAAGTCTCTAAGTTCTTTTAAAGAGATCATTTATATAGATTTCTGATGAGCTAATGTGGATGGTTGCAAGGTGTTATCAGAAGAAAGGAGTGGCTCAGATGTACACTAGCTCCCATCTACCATCATCTGTAATTCGAGCTCGGGTAAATTGGTAATTGGCATGTTAGATATATTAAGATGGGCCTGTTTATGTTTTCTTGTAATCTTCTGTAATGAGTTTCCTTTTGCAGCATGGTGTATTTACGGAATTTTGCAAGCATGAGATATGTGGCTGTGGTAGTGAACCGTATTGTGGTAACCTGAAATTGGTAAGTTTCAGATCCACTAGTTATTTTATTACATCACTTTAGGATCAAGTAGTTTTTGCCTTAAACCAAAAAAAAAAAAAACTGTATTTTTGCGTTTAGTTGCATTTTGTTCATGGTACAAGAAGATTAAGTTTCAATTTTATGGAATTCGTTTTTTTATTATTTTCAGGTGGTGCCCATTTCTAGTTTCATTTATCACTGTGAAGCCAAGTGCATAAACACACTGTTACAATCAGATAGCCATTGTACATTGCTTGAGAGCAACCGAATTAGCTTTCTGTCTTCTGCAGGTAAGTCTTGTGGTCCATCAAAAAGGAGGATTTTTACAAGTGAAGACATAGGTATCGTTTTGCTTGGAAGTCTAAAGGTTAGTAATTTAACTTTACTATGTCTTTCATAAAATTTCTAGCTGTCTATTCCAGTTTTGTCAAAATTGTCTATGGGAATGTGGGTGCATAAGTCATCTGTGACCAAAGTTTTGGTTGTTGACTGAATTAGGGTGAACAATAGATCTTATATTATGTGACCATAAAGTTTATTAACTGCTGATCTGTAAATCTGAATTCTAATCATGGATTTATATTGAATTTTCAGATTTCTCCATATACCGGAAGGTTGCAGTTGGTTGACAGGACTGGCAGCATTGATGTTGTTGTTCCAGACCTTCCATTAACTTGGACTGCCAAAAGCATATACAAGGTCATATTTGATGATGATCTCACTGTCTGTTGAGTATTGTTGGTATGCATGTTGTGTCAATAGTCACTCTAGTTTGCATTCGACTTTCAGGTCGTTGACTACATTGTCGTGATAGAAGGCATAGCTGAACTGGTGGATCAATTGGGATTGTCTAGCAATGAGTTATTCTCATGCAGAAGTATCTTTAATTATGCCCCACCGGCAAGAAAGACAAACTTATCCATTTTTGTTCTCTTTCATGTACATAATGCAACCAGCAGAAATATCCCCTTTTATCCTTGTGTGGACCAGACAAATGATTTCAAGGAGGGAGTGTTTCATCTAATTCAAATAACACACAAGTTTCCTTTATTACAGAAGGTATGTTTTTATCTCTTATATAGTTGTTGGGATTTGGGATAGTTTATGTTGCTGTCTTTTTATTTGTTCCTTTATTTTTTTCTGTTATCACTTGAGAATTTCAAAATGAAAGGGCAGTTTAGTAGCAGTAACTCTGTCTTTTCAAGTTCTCATAGTTGATTTATTCTTAGACTTCTATGTCTCTCTTTTTGCAGTTTCAGGGTGATCCTATCATAGCTAACAGGTCTAGCATGTTTATCGAGGCCATGGTCTTGCCATGGGATCTGGTTCTTTCTAGAGAAGGTGGTACTAGGCATCCAACTAAGGTTTTAAAGGATCATCAGGATGAAGCCATGGAACAAAGCACTGGTGAATATTACCAAGGGTCTATTCCTTGTAAGAGGCGTAAAACTGATTGTATATCAAGCAGGGCACAGAGTTTGGGCTTGGCAAATGAATTTGGTGATGTTGACTCTGAATTGAACACTTGTTACCATAGGGAATCTAGCAATGAACAGAATTGTAAAAACATGAATTTTTCTTGTGAAATTCCATGCTTGGCAACTATTAGAAGTGTTAATAAACCCAGTTTTGTCTGTTCTCGAATCTTCTGTTGCACAAAGAGCAGTGGGAAGATTAATTATGATTTTAAAAACCTAACTGCACAGAAGGTCTTGCTGGAATTCAACTCGGAAAACTTCTACAAGTATCAGGTATGTATAACTGTCTTTTATTTTATTTTTTCTATTTTATTGCGGGAATTTTGGAACGCTTCCTTATTGAGATTTCACTTCAGTACGCAAGATGGGATGTTTTACTTCCATCCAAATTTCAGTTGTTGCAGATTGGTTGTTTTTACATCACAAAGCATTATACGGAAGATTCTTTCTGTACTATCAAGGACTTTGATAATCCCTGCAGTGTTAAAGTTCCAATCACGTCTAGAACACAATTTTGGAGCCTTACATTCTCGTCTGATGAAGTTCTCACTGGTACCATATCATTGAATGATACTACAAATAAAGATTCATCCTTCAAAAGTTGTGAAGTTCGGGCAGTGGATCAAATAGAACTACTTCTCCAGAGGGTTCCTGGCGGTCATTCTCTGCGATCTTTTTCAGATATGCATCTTCATCTCTCTGCCAATGCAATAGATATCTTGAAGCTAAATCTTAAGGTTTTGGAGGAAGACTTAATTAAGCCAACTGTAAGACCAGAACAGACTTCCAATATTTCTCCGTGCGTGTGGACCACGATGACTGTGTCTGGGCAGTCTACTGGATCTTCTGCTTATAATTGCCTTTTTCCAGAAGGGAATTTAGTATCTTTGTGTGGAGATGTGGTTGCTGTTCATGGTTTTGATGACAGTTCTGCCAATTTGCATGTTAGCTGTGAAAGACTTAGAGATCGTCTTCAGTTGAGATTCTTTCAAGAACTTGCAAAGAATTTTTGCATTCATGTTTTGGTGGACCATCAACCTGTAATTTCCTAGCTTCATATAGCCCTTTATTTCTTATTTCTGTTTCCAGAAACTAGTATGTCTCATCATATTGCATTACTTGAATTGCTTAGGTGAAGGTTTTCGGTACTCTTAATGACCATGTGTATCTTATTGGATTTGGAGCTGGTGTGAATGCAACATTTCATCGAATTCTGGAAGTTGGGTAAGTGTCTTTAATAGCCATGCTTGATTTATTGCCTTTTCTTAAACATTTGAGTTAATTTGTCTTTCACTTCATCAAATTTTTACTCTGAGATAGTTTTGAGATTCTTAGTGTGCTGCATGATAAAATTTAGACTGACTTTATTCGGTTTTTTCCTTAAGATATGGGCCTTAATAAATTCCGGAGTTGGTAGTCTGGGAGAATGCTTGTACTTTACGTACAATTGTCATTGTTTACATATTAACCCTGTTAAATAAGAAAAACAGATAGCCAATGACATTAATTTTGGTTTAATTTATGATATAAACTACCACTGCATATGGTACAAATAACAGTGAAGGAACTGAGACTAATGTAGCAAGCAGGTAAGGAAGTTGCACTGCATCATATGTACAAATTTTATTTGTGGTCATAGAATGATGAAGCAGCTTGTTTGTCACTGAAGAGTATATGATGGACATTGGCTTAAAAAAGGTAGCATGCAGAAGCCAGGATGAAAATGTGGTAACTGTCAAAATTCAGTGGAGACCACTTTGATAAGTTTGTCGACTTAGTATTATAAAAAATATATGAATGCTTGAATTGGATCAAAAGTTGTGGTGTTTGCTTGCTTTTAAAACTCAGCAATGGTGATGGTTTTCTTTTCTTCTGTATTGTTGTGTGTATGGGTTTTTGTTGTTTCTAAATATATTTGCATTACAAATCTTTGCTGTTGAACTCGGATCTGTCGTGCATGATACACTTCAATTGTTCGTTACTCATTATGCCAATAGTTATCTTTCATATAACATTTTAGGGCCTCTTGTTGAATGCTTCATACTGAATCCGAACTATTTATTCTAATGTAAGTGCAATTTCATGGTTTTCCAGGAAGCCAAATAGCTTGATGTTGACATCCGTATCATTTGTTGTAATCAACTCTGTAAGGGCTGTGAATGAACCAGTTAGTGACAAGTATTCTGACTTACGGTCAGATTCAGATACATATAACATAGACTCTATTGACACTGTTTCTTTTGGGCTGATTTCTGAATTGATTCAGTGCTTGGATTGCAGACCGATGCGCATCTGCTGCAGGGTAAATTGTCTTAGATCTACAATTTTTTTTTCCTCCAAAGCAGGCTAAATTTTCCTCTTAATCATATTCCTGCTTTCTGAGCTCTTTTAATCAGAAGATGAAGCAGATTCTTGTGATGACAGGTTGTTTCTGTCCATGTCCTAGTTTTGGAGAAGAGGAGAAATTATGACGATTTACAATTGAATACCCACTCTAAGCCCCATCTTGTTCACATTCCTCTTGCTGGTTTTGTGCTAGGTGATTTACTTGTCTACTTCAGAGATTGTTGACATAATTAATGAGATTAATCATCCGGACAAAGCTTCATAAGAGAGTTGACTGCAGAACATCTACTGACCACTGAATGTTTTTTTGATGACATTTTATTCTTGCACGTACCAGCAAAACATATCAAAATTATGGGTTTGGGTCCCGTAGTTGTATATTTTAGTTTCAAAAATTTTTTCGGATGTTGTGCATTGTTAGGAATGAGGCACAATAAATATGCAACTGAAATACATTATGTATGAAAGCCCATTGCATTCCCCTGCATGTGAGTGCTTCATACCAAATGAAACTGCTTTTAGCAACCCTGTCAGAACGTCTACACATACTAGCCAAATGGTATATTTTTCTTATATATGATTATTAATTTTGTTTAACTAATTTACTTGTGTAGATGATGGATCATCTTCCTGTTGTTGCTGGGCTAATTCGGAAAAAGCAGCAACCTTGTTAAGGTTGCATGAGGAACTCCCACACAGTGTGCTTGAAAGCAGTGGATGGACATTAAAGTGGGTAGGAAATGATAAATATGCGTCGATCACTGGGATGTATCATCTTGAAAGAATCTTAAAGAAGCATGACAGAGTGACAGTGAAAAACTGTGGTCCAATAGTTGATTCTTGTTATCAGGATCTTACTGTTTCTGTTAGCTCAGAAAATGCCCTTAGCAGCCTGGATGAAAACCTCATCAAATTAATAATATTTAATGCTTGCTTTGGCACATCTTGGGTGAGTTATGGCCATTTGTTTTTTGCTTTCTTCCCTCTATTTTTTGCTTTCGTATTTGTTACTGCATGTCGAAGTAATGGATGATTGACATACTTTTTCATTTACCACGTAGACAATTGTTGCTAGCGTAATGGATTCTAGTGCTCAAAGGTGTTTGCAAAAGGAACACCTTATGGAGATGGAGATTACAATGCATGGCATGCAGAATGTATGGGCTAGAGAAGTTTGTTACACAAACCCTATCGCTGAGGCCAGGAAAGTTATTGAAGAACTACTAGACAGGTGATTGTTCATACTGTACAATTTATGCTATGTTTCCATGCCCCAGTTTGAGATGAGATAGCATTTATCTATTTTACTGACATGTCTTCTTCAACAAGAAGTGGTACCATTGTTGATGCTGGTACCAGCAGTTGTACTTTGAGTCAGATAATTAGCGTATCAATGAACCTTTAAAATCCTCAACTACTTCCCCTCTGATGTGATGTATGAAACCAGAAAGCTGCATGATAAAAAATCAACATGGGAAGCCACTTAAGGCAAACCAATTCGTAACGTGGGTAATCTTCCCTTTTTCATAGACTTACAGTCTTGAATAAGTAATGTGGTTAAATATGAGATTGTGATTGGAAATTCCAAAAATTGGTTCTGGGTGACGCCTTGTATCATCTTTTAATATAAAAGATAGACAGGCAGACGTCTTTACTGCTGCTGCGGGAATTCGGAGTACAGTCTGCAAAAATCACCAAGAACTGACAGAAATAATTGAACGTCATGATTCCTCTAGGTGCAGCTGAATTGTGAGCAAACTTAAGATGTGGGAAACAGGATTAGAGTGAGATATTGGTGCATCAGTCCTTCGTGCAATTGATCAACGGAATGTGAACTTCGATCAGTGGGATACACGAAAGACGAACGCACTGATGAGAGAGTAAATTTTAACAATTTTACTGACAAAGGGAAGGTGACTGGTGACCATCGAAATTAAGTCCTGGGCATTGTTGTAGATTGGATCAGTGAATAATTTTACCTTCCGACATGGGGTCCCTACCACTTATGATTCTTTATATAGAACTTGTAGCAAAGACTTTGAATTCAGATCCTGGGATTTGTGCGATATATTTTTTAATATATCGTTAAATTAATATCAATTTTAAAATAATTTAAAATTAATTATATATTTTTAAAATCTTTTGAAAATAAATATAAATTTTATAAACAAACACTTAATAGTTTCTACTGATCAAGCATTAAAGAGGTTTTAGTTCCGTGAAACGTCATTTTTGATGATCTATGAGAGTATTAAGGCATATATCGTAGAGCAACTCTTGATGTTTTCGATGTTTTCCTGTCACAGTTTTTATTGACAAAAATTGTTTCTTAACTTCTGTACACATGAAGCAATTCTAAACATTTGTTTTTTCCGAGTTATAGTACATGTTCATAGGAAGTGTATATTTTCATTTCTTTCCATTTTATATACTGAAATAGAAACTGAAAATATAAGTTCAACAATTAAGTCAATTTGAAATGAGTTGTGACCAACCAGATACAAGTTAATGGCGTGATAGTGTGGAATAATCTGCAGCGAAGAAGAGGCGTGGACGCGCTATAAGTGAAGTGTTGGGGGTTGTAAATTGCAAATGGTGGGGGTTGTCTTGTATGGGTGATTAGTGCCTAAGAGTACCAGGAAATTACAGCAAAAGGTGGTCGACGTTTTTGAGAAGAGCTTCTCTAGGAAAGTCTTTGGACTTTTTACACACCCTTTAGATTCCCTCGTCTTTTCTGATTACCTTTTCTTTTTTTATTCTCTCTTTCTTTTCATTCACCCTTTTACTGTCCTCCCCTCGGGGACTTCATTAGATAATAAAAAATAAATAAATAAACATCCTTCTTCCCATTGGTTACTAGATCTACCGCATCTTTTTTCATTTGATTTGAATTCATCCTCTCTCTCTCTCTCTCTCTCTCTCTCTCATCCTCTTTACTTAAGATGGTAAAAAACTAGTGGAAAGGCTACAATGTTTAGGCTCTGAGGCACCCAACCAAGAAACTCCCCTTTTTTGTACGTTTTCATAGCACAGCTTTCTTGCAGACAAAATTATAGCGCTACGCTGCAGAGGTCAGCAATGCCGTTGCATTGCATGAGGTTTTGTTTTTGTTTTCTAAGAAACATTCTTTTATTTTAGTGCTTTTAATTTAATTTTCTCAGTCACTCTCCTTCAAACCCACTCTCATTTCTTCCAATTGTACAACGTTGTGGGGCTTAAAATGTCTATGCCGCTAGGCCAGCAACCACCGCCGGTGACTACTACAACACAACATTCTTACAACACTCACTCTAGCCACGACTCCGTCGGCCCATTCATTGCTGTACTAGTGGTGATCATAATCCTAGGCGTACTTGCTGGCATGGTCGGACGGCTCTGCTCAGGAAAGCGTATTATGGGGTATGGTCAGTATGATATAGAGAAGTGGGCAGAGTATAAATGCTCTTCTTGCATTGACGGAACCATCAGCAGCCACCCGCTACCAACGCCTAATGCTTCAGACACTTCTGTTCCAACTCCAGTGCCAATCCCAACCCATCAAAGCTCCACTCATGCAGAGCCGCCCAACCCATCTGCAGCTGCAAATGTAGATTCTTAAACACGGTTTTTGCTTTTGTCTATTTTCCTTTGATATTCTCCTGCGTTAGAAAATCATTTAGCGTTCAGAAGCATTGTAATTGGTGGAGGCGGCTGCTAGAACTAATTTTTTTTCTTTTCGGCCTTCACATTCGCCTCTGTTGAACGGTGAATTATTGCTAATGTAGTTCCTGTGGAGATACTACATTAAACGAATTAACGAAAGAGGCTTTCATTGTACTTTCGTCCTAAAAAACTTAATCCATGTACATGATCGTGGTGTTCAATTTGATATTTATATTCTTTGTCCAGGTTAGGTTTGGTACCTAAATTCTGCATCTGGGGTTTTAAGTTCCGATCCTTGAGTTGTCGCAATGCCACCAGACTTGATCTGACGCCTTAGAAGACATGTCAGTCCCATTATTATAACAACGATATTATAACCCGTTGCAGTAAAACCCAAACGAATCTGCACAGTCAAGAAAATAGAAAATCAATATCTCTAGTCTCTCGAGTTGTAGCGTTTGCATTTCTCAACAAATGTAATTAACTGAATTCCCTATCCAATTCGCATATCAGGAAAAGTGAGGAAAAAATGAAATTATCCAATGAGCACCAATTGCCTTTGCAATATGAAGGCGTCAATCTGATAAGTTCAGGCGCTTTACATCAACATAAGAGCTACGCTTCATAATGCATAACCAATTTGAATACATACAGATAGTGGAAATGCTTGAAAGATGAGAAGTTTAATCCTTTTCCCAAAAATTATGTGCCCATCCAAACAAAATATAATTGACTGCTGATGCAAAGTTCACATTATCTTCTCTGAATCCATTTCCCTACAGAAGCATGCCTTCATCAATAAAGAAGTGAGAAGTATGGCATTTTTTGCTGATTTGGACAATTCAATCTAGCTTCTATTTTTCAAGGGACGCTTCATTTTGAGAAGATGAGAGAGTCCAGCCACTACATGTAGCCGACTGCTAGGAATACCCGTCTTGGCCAGCGCCTTCCCATTTTTGTCCAACAGCACAAAGCAAGGAACATAAGTGATGTCATAATGGAGAAGCTGCATTGACAGTTAATATTCACCAAAAAGGATCATTCCCAATTACGATATACCTTTGGAAAGAAAAATGATAGAAAGAATACTATAAAGCTCAAAAAAGAATAATGAAACTGGTAGCAGTAATTTATGACAGAAGATCCGCTTGGTGGATGATCCAAGTCACCAGAACTTCTAGCTAACTAGTATTTCTGCATCTTCTACTGCACCATCCAATAACTAACAGAGCAAAGAGTCAGGCATCCCTTAAACTACAAGAGCTAAGATGCCTGTATTGCAGCTTTCTGTAACTCCGGATCCACAACTTCAACTCATCTTAGAGAGCTGTTCAAGTATGACATCTCGATGGCCATATTTCATTTAAACATTTTCTTAACATCTTTCACACTATCCTGATTTAAGGACATGCTAGCAACAATATATTCTCAGCATGATACAGATCCTTAAAAAACCAGGGTTGTCCCAACAAACACATACAACATTCCATGACCAATCTTTATAGACCTGGTTATGTCACAAATTGAAAAATAATAATAATAATAATTCTCATAATAAAAATAGAATATTTGGTTTCATGTTTCTGTTCATTCACACACACAGCGTTACTTGTAGCACCAAATAAGTTAGATCTAGCCAGAGAGCTATGAAACATAACTTAAACAGACAAAAAAGGAAGACATAATATTGATCTGTGCATCTCCAAACTGCAATCATCTATTTACATGAAGTCAGGGATATGAAGTATACTACCTCAGGCAGCCATTTTTCATTCTCAGCATCTGCCATAACAATGTTGAGCCAGTTTGAATTCCTAGCTTCCACCTCCGTGACAAAACCAAGTAAGGAATTGCAGAGACTGCATTTGGGCGAGTAGAACTCAATCACTGTAGCCTCTTTCACGCTAGCCAATGCCAAAGCAAATGCTCTTTGCTCTGCCTCTCCTTGCTCTTCCGGAGTCAAGATCTTTTTTCCCAACTTCGAATTGCTATTTTGGCTTGCTCTTCCAGACAATTGAGTGAAATTGAAGTAATTGACCCATGAATTTGACTGTGTTAATGAGTTGAATGAATTGAAAGCAAACGATCCAAGATTTTGCAAAGATTTGAATAACCAAGGACCCTCGAAAGTGCAGATATTGGGATTTGTAGGGTTTTGGTTATTATTCCACGGCCATTTCAGACAAAACATAGGGTTTTTGCTAGTAGAATCCATCTTCTCATCCCTTTATTATATTTTAGTTTGTTAAAACTTCTTGACAAAGTTGAAGAATACTACTTGCAAATCCTGCAATGATAAAAATCGGAATAATAACAATAGAATTGCTATTGACTTTGCAAGGAGGTCTATTACATTTCTTAAAAAAAAAAAGAAAGGAAATTATGAATGCATTTTTGCTTAAGAATAAGCTTATTCAATAGAATTTCGATATATAATCATAAAAACGTTTAACCTTTCGTGATGTTGTAACTGTAATTTGATTTTCCTATTTTGTAATTCCAGTACGCCCAGAAGTCAGAAACCCCTAACCTATATTTAAATATGATGAAAGTATTAGCATTTTTTTCTTCCAATTATTGAGAAAAAAGAGTTGATAAACAAAAGGGATTGAAGAACGAACCTTTACGCTTGCAATCACGCGGCTTAACCAACAACGGCTTAGACAGACTTCTGCCAGTACTCACTGCTAAGTCATAACTCGCAACGCAAACAGAGGAAAATGGAAATGCCAAGGCGCGCAATATAATGCGACGTCGTATTGCAGTTCCAAGTGGGCCGCTATTTTTCACTTTTTTGGTCCAAATTTATATTGATAAAATGCCCTTTAACTCAAATTATCTAGGAAGATAAAGTGAATCAAATATGTTAAAATAGTTACTTTTAACAGTCGAATCTATAAACCTATTTTTACTTCTTAAGTTCAGAAAGAAAATTTCTACAAAAAAATTGATCTGTTATGAAAGTGAACAAATGAGAAGTAAATTAGCTTCCCAACTGTTACATGGTAAAGAAGAAAGACAATAACAATATTTAACAAGAGCTTTCACCTTAATCTATTCTGTATAAGTTTCACTAGTTTCCAAGTAATATGGAATGCTTATTTGATTGAATTTGAATTAATAGATCGTGCATTTCTGTCCAGAACGGAAGCCTGCATGTTTATTAAAATTGCAATCTTATTTCCTGCTAGGGCATGGTTATTTATTTATTTTACATTAAACTAGGAAACGTTTTGCCAATGACCGTGAGGTTTGACCTAAAGACACAATAATCTCACAATTTTTCAAATAGACATAAATAACCCTGCTATTAAATTGTTCCGTTACCTTTATAACTATAAGGGTAAAATTAGTAAATTCTATCAAAATAAATAAAATCATTTAATTCTTATTTTAATTTCAATATATTCAAATTAAAGAATTTTAATTAACACCTTAAGTGGTAAACTTTGTATGAACTCGGCAACCAGATGACCTAACACTCTCTAATATTGGGAGTGACAATCTCGTGTCATGCGAATCGATTTATTTAATTATTTATATCGAGAAATAAAAAACGACTTCGACGTGATTATTAAAGGTTTTACCCATATATTAAAATCATGTCATATTTAATTTACATAATTTACTTAATTATTTAACCTAATTATGTATAACATATCATATTATATATATTTATATCAATTAAAATTATTTTTATAAAATAAATAATTGTTAGTATAAAAAATTATTAAATTATAATTTATTATTGTATAAATTAATTTATTTTATAGTGTAAAAAATTCAATATTATAATATATATTATAAATAGATAATAATTTATATTATTGAATAAACTTACATGATAAAAATTAATAAAATATATTTAATTATTTATATCATTAAATAAATTAATATATTAAATTTTTATAATATAAATTAAATCTATTTATTAATCATATATTATACTCATATTATATCCGTATAATATTCGCAAGTCATCACCCAAATTAACACCCCTAGATGATACTCCCTCCAATTGCAGAACTATACCCATTGCACACCACCCACTTACTGCACTGCCGCCCATCATGGAACGGCCCCTTTTTACCACCACCCATCCTTCGTCTCCACCTCCTCCTCCTTCTTCGTCTCCAACTACCCATCCTCCACCGCCATCAAAACTACCGCAACACATAGCGACCATCATAACCATTGTTTATTTCCCGATCGTAGCCTCTTACACTTAGACTCAAGTTATTAAAAAAAAAAATAATAACTCTTTCCCCTCAAATCACCCACCGTCCTCTAATAATCGCTCAAATAAATAGACCAACAAATCGTTCTAAAACCAAAAATAAAAAGTTTTGAAACCGACACTTAAATCACTGATAGGTGTCTATTTATGTATTACTTTCATATCAATTTGTCTATGTTTCTTTGCTATATTCCTTGGTATTTTTATGGTTTTGTGTGGTTTTGATGTTTGTAGGAGTTTTGGAGCAACTTGCACAAAAATGGAGTAAAACCCTTCATTTTCACCTCTGCTAGTCAACCATCTTCTCGGATTTAATTGTATTGATATACAATGAACCCGATGACATATTATATACCGTTGGAAAGCTCTCGAAGTCTATTTTCTGGAGAAATTTACGGTTTATAAATCCATTCAGTGTACCAAAAGTTGTAATCAAAACAGTGTGAGAAGTATAGAAATGTAATTCCACAATCACTGTAGCATGTATAATACGGGACACTGTAGCAGTTACTGTAGCAGAGTATTTAAACACATTTTAGGGTTTTATTTTCATAACTTGAAGAGGGGAGAACGTGGTGGAGGCTGCAGCTCTGGAATTCTTTCATCTCTTGGAGTTCTTGAAGGAGAAAAGAAGCTTGGAAAGAGGAAGAACTACAATCCAAAGAGAATTACATCAAATTTGCTAAGTTTTTCCCTTCCCTTTCATTTTCTGGAATGTCTCCATGTTGTATTGTATTTACCACGTTCTTAAACATGTGTAACTGAATCTGAATTGGTTGAGGGTGATTTCAAAGCCCCTGATATGGTTTTTGTAAGTTGATTGTGCAAGAAATTGTTATCCAATTCTCTAATTGAAGTTGCTTGTATTTTCCCATGTTCTAATGCTTATGATTGCTTGCTGGATTGTATTTGGGTGGCCAACTGAATATAATCTGGATATTGTCTATTGCTAGACTAGAAATCTTGATCCGTAATTGTCTTGAATTTCTAATCCATTAGTAGCAAAATTGTGATCAGAGATTGCAATTGGAGAATACAACCTAAGTTAAATAATCCGAGCTTGTGTGTTTATTGCTTAGATCAACCTATCTTTCTTATCGTAATGCATCCATTGAATTAAATTTAGAGAGCTTGTTCTAGGTTGTTTAATGGATAGAGATTAAATAAAGAGCCTGTTTTATTTAACAACAAAGTAAGGAAAGATTGGGATAACAGAGCTTGTTGTTATCTACGGTTGATAATTTCAATGGTGTAATTGGATGACAATTCTATGATTAATTCGCAAATCCATATCTTGTGGTAGAGAAGGATCCCTTAACCAGGTTTCTCTCATTGATTTTTCAATCTTTTAAATTTGCATTGTGTTATTCTTTACTTGCATTAATATTTCATCTAGTTAATCAATCAACAAAACCCCCCTCATTTAGTTTATTGTTGCTTTCGAATAACAAATTCAATTAGAATCAATCCTCGTGGGAACGATAACTTACTCATCACTTTATTACTTGTGCGACTAGTATACTTGCTAGTTTCGAACGCATCAAGTTTTTGGCGCCGTTGCCGGGGATTGATTTTCTAATCGATTTGTTGTTTTGTTTTTATTGTTAATTCCTATTTTTATTTGTTTGTTTTTCTTTTCTGATTGTTTTTGTTTAGGCGACATGGCAGTAAACTTCCAACAATTCAGTAGCCGATTTGAGCCACAACTACATTGGAGAGTAAATGAGGTAAGCACTTCGAATATTGAACAACAACGTTCTGAGCTAACCTCTCTTGTGGAAAACATGGCTATAGGACATATGCAGAAATCTTATGCATGTGGGGTATATTCTACCATGGAGCATCCAATGGACATGTATCCAACTTTACAAGAAGGAGATATGGAACAAGCCAATGCCATGGGTGGATTTCCAGGACAAACAAGGCAATGGTGTGATCACTTCTCTAACACTTGCAATGCCGGATGGGAAGATCACTCTAATTTCAATTACTGGAATCATCAACCAATCGCCCCAAATGCCATACCAAATTGGCCACAAGGTTTTAATCAACCTAGAGTGCAGCAACCATTTCAAATGCAACCACCACCAATGCCACAACCAGCACCACAACTAGCTCCAGAAAACTCAGGTATGTCACTCCAGGATATTGTTAATGCACTTGCCACTAACACAATGCAATTCCAGCAGGAAACTGGGGCAAGTATCCAAAACCTGGTAAATCAAATGGGACAATTGGCTACTAGCATGAGAAAATTCGAGGGCCAAGGCTCAGAAAAATTATCTTCTCAAATGGTGATCAATCCAAGAGAGAATGCTAGTGCTGTAACTTTGAGAAGTGGGAAGCAATTAGGTATTCCACCAAACAAATCACAAACTGATGAAGGGGATGACACCACTCCCACCATGAATAAAACATCATCTTCTAAGGTAAATCCTAAAACCCATATTCCTTCATATGTTACTCCTTCACCTTTTCCTAGCAGATTTGCAAAATCAAGGAAGGAGAAACAAGAACAAGAAATCCTGGAAACTTTTCGCAAGATCGAGGTAAACATACCACTTCTGGATGCTATCAAGCAAGTGCCTCGTTATGCAAAATTTTTCAAAGAGTTATGCACCAACAAGAGGAAGTTGAAAGGAAATGAGAAGGTAAGTGTGGGGGAAAATGTTTCAGCTGTATTGCAAAGAAAAATTCCTCCGAAATGCAAAGATCCAGGTACGTTCACCATTCATGCACCATTGGTGATACCAAGTTTGAAAGAGCTACGTTAGATTTAGGAGCATCTATTAATGTCATGCCATATTCTATTTATGCTTCTTTGAATCTTGGACCCCTTGCGGAAACTGGTATTGTAATTCAACTTGCTGATCGTTCTAATGCATATCCCAAGGGAGTTGTGGAAGATGTGCCTGTGCAGGTGAATCAATTGGTATTTCCAGCAGACTTTTATGTTCTTGAAATGGAGGATGAGACATCTCCCAATCCAACACCGATTCTTTTGGGGAGACCATTCTTGAAAACTGACCGAACTAAGATTGATGTTCATGATGGCACTCTCACCATGGAATTTGATGG
Source organism: Boswellia sacra (assembly GCA_013180625.2). Classification (NCBI taxonomy): domain Eukaryota; kingdom Viridiplantae; phylum Streptophyta; class Magnoliopsida; order Sapindales; family Burseraceae; genus Boswellia; species Boswellia sacra. The sequence continues at coordinate 1,714 of SNVD02014902.1, read as the reverse complement.
TGAGGTGATCCGTTTCAATATTTTTGAGGCAATGATGTACCCTAGTGACTTGCATTCTGTTTTTACAGTGGATGTTATCGATTCTTTGGCACAACAACTTTTTGAGTTAACTCGCAAGGATGCATTGGAAGTCGCCATTAGTGAGCACATAGGGGCAAAAAATTCTAGAGAATCGAGAAAGTTGATACAAGTGTCTAAAGAAGTGGAGGAAGCTGTGGCAAGCTTGGATGAGACTATAGCTATCACCACAAACAGGTATGATGTTTCGTACATTTAATTGCCTTTATCTAATGAGAAACTTCTTCCTTCTGTGATGAAAGCACCTGCCTTGGAGCTTAAGCCTCTTCCATATCATTTGAAGCATGTATTCTTGGGTGAGAAAGATATTTGCCAGTCATAATAGCAAAGGGCCTTGCACCATTACAAGAAGAGAAACTCATCCGAGTGCTTCGAGATCACAAAACAGCCATTGGGTGGACAATTGCTGACATCAAAGGTATTAGCCCAGCCATATGCATGCACCATATCTTATTAGAAGAAGGATCCAAGCCCACTCGAGAAGCACAGCAGAGGTTGAATCCTCCAATGATGGAAGTTGTCAAGAAAGAAATCCTGAAATTGTTAGATGTGGGTGTAATTTATCCAATTTCGGATAGCAAGTGGGTGATCCAGTCCAAGTCATTCCAAAGAAATCTGGTGTTACGGTGGTTAAAAATGACAATAATGAGCTAGTTCCCACTCGTATCCAAACCGGGTGGCGAGTTTGTATTGATTATCGAAAGCTCAATTCTGCAACTCGCAAGGATCACTTTCCTTTGCCATTGCATTGATCAATGCGAGAGAGGTTAGGGCAGGTCATTCTCAACTATTGTTTTCTTTCTTGATGGCTATTCAGAGATATAATCATATTGCCATTTGCCCCTGAGGATCATAGAAGAACTACATTCACATGCCCATTCGGTACATTTGCCTATCGACGCATGCCATTCGGTCTTTGCAATGCCCCTGCCACTTTCCATAGGTGTATGGTAAGTATTTTCTCTGATTATGTTGAGAACATTATTGAAGTATTTATGGATGACTTTAGTGTTTTTGGTGATTCTTTTGATAAATGCCTTGACAACCTGACCCTTATACTTCAAAGATGTATAAAAACTAACCTTGTTCTAAATTGGAAGAAATGTCATTTTATGGTAGATCAGGGTATAGTTTTGGGACATGTTATTTCTGATAAGGGTATAGAAGTTGATAAATCAAAGATAGATCTTATATGTTCCTTACCCCTTCCCACAAGTGTGCGGGATATTCGTTCGTTTCTCGGTCATGCAGGTTTCTATCGTCGATTCATCAAAGATTTCTCGAAGATAGCATTGCCTTTATGCAGATTATTACAGAATGATGTGGCCTTTGAATTTGATGAGAAATGCAAAGAGGCATTTGAGAAACTGAAGGAACTCTTGACTTCGGCTCCAGTAATCCAATCTCCAAATTGGGATTATCCATTCGAGATCATGTGCGATGCGAGTGACTATACTGTGGGTGCCGTTTTGGGTCAACGAATTGGCAAAATTTTACATGCCATTTTCTACGCATCTCGGACTTTAAATGATGCTTAACTTAATTATTCTACCACTGAGAAAGAGCTACTAGCGGTTATTTTTGCCTTAGAAAAGTTTCGATCTTATTTGATTGGTACTAAAGTAACCGTTTATTC
>SNVD02014895.1:0-94339 GCA_013180625.2 Boswellia sacra | reverse complement strand
AACTACCCATCTTCCTAGTTTGCCCAACAAGGATGGTGGTTCATAAAGGTACTTCATCAGATCCTCATTCGAGATAGCCTTAATCTTATAAGACCAAGAATAATGCCTAAACTTATTTGAGAGCCACGCCATGGCTAAGCACGTTTCTCCATTTACCTATAATTCGTCTCATATGGTAGCAACTTCTTGCTAAGATAATGGATGGCATGCTCTATAAAATTCTCATCTTTTTCTATTAGCATAGCACCAATGGCCTTCTCTTTAAGAGCCAAATAAAGAATCAAATTCTTGCCAGGTCTCGGTAGTCTCAAGACTGGAAGTTCTGCAGGTACTTCTTAATCTTCTCAAATGCCTTTTAGCACTGATCATTCCACGTCATTGGCAAATCCTTTGTTAGGAGCCTAGAAATTGGTGCACAAACTATTGTCAATTTAGCAATACACTAACTAATGTATTGGATCTTCCCCAGAAACCCTCTAACTTCTTTTTTAGTCTTAGGTGATGGCATCTCCGTAATTGTCCTAACCTTGTCAAGGTTTACTTCTATCCTCTTCTTGTCGACTACAAACTTCAACAACTTCCTTGAGGTAACTCTAAAGGCACCCTTTTTCATATTGAGTCGCAACTTATACTTCTTCACCCTTTCTAGGAATATGTCTAAAACTTCAAAGTGACCTTTTGGAGTCTCAAATTTTGCACATCGTGTCATCCATAAACACTTCTATCTCTTTATACATCATATTATGAAATAGTTCACCATTTGTTGGTAAACTGCCCCTACATTCTTCAACCCAAAGGGCATCACCTTATAATAGTAGGTTCCTTATTCTATAATGAAAGTTGTTTTCATCTTGTCTTCATTGGCCATCATTATTTGGTACCACAAAACCCATCCATAAAGGAGAACATCGCACTAGCGGCAACATTGTTTGCTAACACATCAATGTGATGCAAAGATAAGTCATCTCTTGATGAGGCCTTGTTCAAATCTTAGCAATCTGCATATATTTGAACCCTTCCATCCTTCGTTGGCACCGACACAATGTTGACTATCCATTCTGGATACTTCACCACATCTAGAAACTTGGCTTCAATTTGTTGAGAGACTTGTTCCTTGATCTTTTGAGCCTATTTCAGTCTCAACCTCCTCAATTTTTGCTTGATTGGCTTCATGTGTGGATACATTGGAATCATGTGCTTAGCAACACTTCTATCAATTTTAGGCATGTCATCATAGGACCAGGTGAAGACTTCTTCTTGTTCTTTAGTAATTTTTCAAATCTCACTCTCCCATCAGGAGTTGTATCAAGTGCAATGCATACGTTCTTTGGATTTTTAGTTATATCAAGATTAATGCCATGAGTTTGAATGGTGTTGATGTCAAATATGCTAGTGAAATGCAAATTATCATGCACATTGCCATTAGGATAGATATCAAACAAGTAAGCAAACTTATTTTTTATTGCATTGAATTTTGAAACATATACAATTGCATTTAAAATAGGTCAAGAACTAACAAATCTTTATAATAAACATCTTTGATCCCATTTTTGAGGAAGGCAACGAGGTTGATGGATGGGTCTGTTGGCGGTGCTTGATCTTGAGGCTTCTCCTACTTGATCTTCATCTTATCTATTTCTTCTGTCAAGTCGTACCCCTTGGAGATTCTAGCTTGAAGGATATCCTTGAAAATCTCAAATATGGGCTTCAACATTCCTTTGAAAACCTATGTTTCGATAGCGCCCACATACTTTGTATCCTCAACCTTGACAAACTTGATGAACTTCCCCTTCTTGCGCTCAAAGTCTTCTTCTTCCTTATCGAATACATAACCCAACCCTCTTTTAGAAGTTTGGCTTTTAAAATCTAGAAGAGATGGCAAACCACTTCCATTCCTCCTAAGCCCAATTCTTGGCAAGTATCCTTGTTTCTTAATTACTCCTATAATAATTGGACTAACTTCATCAATCATGGCCAAATAGAAGTCTCCCATGCAAGGTATTTCTCAAACCTTCACACTTAAAGTAGCAGGGGCAATTGTCGAGGCAGCATGAATGGCAAAAATCCCCCCATCCATGTTAAATCGGATCTTCTGATGCAAAATGGAAGGAACTCCTTCAAGCGGATGAAACCATGCTTGGCCTAACAAAGTAGCAAAGGTGACCAGAATGTTAAGAACCGTAAACTTTGTCATTACTTCAACAGGCCTAGTTGTGAATGGGCTTTTCATCCCACCAAATCATTTGCGACCACAACAATATATCAAGGTCTCTTTTGAGACTTAAGCGAGTGATAAGTGTCTATTTATATATCATTTTCATATCAATTCGTCCATGTTTCTTTGCTATATTCCTTGGTATTTTTATGTTTTTGTGTGGTTTTGATGTTTGTAGGAGTTTTGGAGCAACTTGCACAAAAATGGAGTAAAACCCTTCATTTTCACCTCTGCTAGTCAGTGATCTTCTCGGATTTAATGGTATTGATATACAATGAACCCGACGACATGTTATATACCGTTGGAAAGCTCTCGAAGTCTATTTTCTGGAGAAATTTACGGTTTATAAATCCATTCAGTGACCAAAAGTTGTAATCAAAACAGTGTGAGATGTATAGAAATATAATTCCACAAGTCACTGTAGCATGTATAATACGGGGCACTGTAGCAAGTCACTGTAGCAGAGTATTTAAACACATTTTAGGGTTTTTATTTTCATAACTTGAAGAGGGAAAAACGTGGGAGGAGGCTGCATTTCTGGATTTCTCTCATCCCTTGGAGTTCTTGAAGGAGAAGAAGATTTTGAAAGAGGAGGAACTACAATTCCAAGAAGATTCATCTACAAAGAAGATTTTCAAAGAATTTGCTAAGTTCTTTCTTTCCTTTTCAATTCTGGAATTTCGCTGTATTGTATTTGTTATTCTGATTGAATATGTGTAACTAAATCTGAATTGGTTGAGGGTGATTTCAAAGCCCTTGATATGGTTTTTGTGAATTGATTATGCAAGGAATTGTTATCCAATTCTCTAATTGAAGTTGCTTGTATTTTCCCATGTTTAATGCTTATGATTGCTTGCTGGATTGTATTTGGGTGGCCAACTGAATATAATCTGGATATTGTCTATTGCTAGACTAGAGATCTTGATCCTTAATTGTCTTGAATTTCTAATCATTAGTAGCAAAATTGTGATCAGAGATTACAATTGGAGAATATAACCTAAGTAAATAATCCGAGCTTGTGTGTTTATTGCTTAGATCAACCTATCTTTCTTATCATAATGCATCCATTGAATTAAACTCAGAGAGCTTGTTCTAGGTTGTTTAATGGATAGAGATTAAATAAAGAGCTTGTTTTATTTAACAACACAGTAAGGAAAGATTGTGATAACAGAGCTTGTTGTTATCTACGGTTGATAACTTCAATGCTGTAATTGGATGACAATTATATGATTAATTCGCAAATCCATATCTTGTGGTAGAGAAGGATCCCTTAACCAGCTTTCTCTCATTGATTTTTCATTCCAATTAACTTTCTGTTTTGTTATTCTTTGTTTGCATTATTATTTCACTTAGTTAATCAATCAACAAAACCCCCCTTTTGTTTTGTTGTGGCTGTAAAATAACAAATTCAATTAGAATCAATCCTCGTGGGAACGATATCTTACTTATCACTTTATTACTTGTGCGACTAGTATACTTGCTAGTTTCGAACGCATGAGCGAGCCAAAGGCACATCTATAGAAATGGAGTCGCCACCCAGTTTTTTAATTGAGAATGAATGGGGGCAATCTAATCCCTCGCTTTAGGACCTAAACTGCCCTCATCCCTTTGGAGATGGGTTCAGGAAGTTAGGTACGAGGCATTCACCTCGCTTGGATCAAAATCTAGCCTCCGCTAGGGTATACGAAATAAAAATAGCTCATGTTGTTATGCAGTCTGCTTAGGTGGTTTGTTTTATGCGCACATTCCAATTTTTTCTTCATTAAGACATGTAGGGTGATATTCAATCAATAACAATTGTATATTCAAACAAACAAAGATGGAGGAGAAAATATTTACATTTCCTTCAAACATGGAGATTAAGGAGAGGATTACATTGCTCTTCAACAAAATAAAGCAAATTGTACTTTTAACACTCCAAATAAAACATTCATATAAACCAAGTATTCAATAATGAAAGCATATTCACACACATTCAATACAAAAATTCTAATCAAGACTTGATAGATAATGAATTCCTCACTACCATATCTGAGTTTATCCAATATCGGTAAAGCCTTTTACACGTATATTCATACATTGAATTATTTTTTAAGTAATGGTCCCTCACCATCAATGTAAGCCTACCACCACTTCATGGCATCATCCAATTATTCAATTATACTTCTAAACGTGATATTCATACATTCATTCATATCAATCAATTAAAATTCAATACAAAGCCATAATCTAAAATCATGGCACTTTGACCTAGATTTGATAATTCTATCATGGCATTCTAGTCTATTGCTATTCTAGCATAATTCAATTGATTCAAAACAATTACAAATATGGCAATTCTAGCGTAGCATGGTTATCAAGGCATATTCTAGCGTAGCATGGTTATCATGGCATATTCTAGCCTAATATTATTATCATGGCATATACTAGCCTAGCTTGATTACCATGGTATCTTCTAGCCTAATTCACACAATAATGGCAAATCACGACAATTTCAACCAATCAAGGTTATTCATACCTAATTCTATGCTATTTCCTAACATGCTTCAAAACTAAGTGTAATTTATAGTCATGATTCTAATCATATGGTCTTAAGCATGAGTCTAAGACATGTGGTCTTAAGCATGATTTTAAATAGTGTGCTCTTAAGCATGATTCTAAACAATATACTCCTAAGCATGATTCTAAGCATTCGCAAAGAAACTAAACTCCTAATCGTGATTCTAGATAAAGGAGGGAAGATGACTAACCTTGACAAGCATTTCTACCTTACAAAACAAATAAAGGATTAAACAATTCTATAAAATCCTAAACATGATTCTAAGCATCAAAATAAATCCTAAAAATCTTAATTCTAAGCAAGAAAAATAAATAAGAAAAGAGGAGGAAGAAGAGAAAACTGTTATAAGGACGAATCATTTTCGGGTTTAGAGCAATATGAAATGCCCAAAAAATATTAGACCAGAAAGGACTCCTTAGAATTCTCAGAAGTATGTACTAGAGGGAGAGAGAGAGAGAGGATCTCTAGATGCCCTGAGAGATGCGCCCAAGTGTGCTTATATAGGCTTTCCATGGATTGAAAAAGTGCTAAAAAAGCCGATATGGGATTCGAATGAACAGTGCCCCCAATGAATAGTGCACTCTAAGGTAGTTATGTTCAATCAATCATAACTTTTTGCACAAAATTCTGATTTATAATCCATAAATTTCAACAAAAATTAGACATCCGTGCTTCATAACAATATATGACTCACTATTTGATTCTTTGTAGATTAATTTCTATAATTTTTTGAAGTAGGTCATTAGTTTTTTAGGCTTCTGGTTCTTTGGCTTTTAACACTTTTTTCCATTCAAAGGCTCCCTTCGGGCATTTCATATTTCTCAACACACATCTGTGTTTCACAATCAAGCTCAAAAATCAAGTCTCTACAGCTTACCCTCACTTTGAAAAGGTTGGTAAGACACAAAGATCAACATAGTACTCTTACCTTATATTTCCTGTTTCAGTTTTGGCTTCTTTACCAACATCTGCATTTTGCTACACTTCTCAATGTCTGCTTCCCTCTTCAATTCCTGCAAAAAGAGGTGTGCCCATTTGAGGGCTAATGTACACTCCTCTAGTGTTAACAAGTGCATCATTCTAATGCATAGAATGCATCCTTACGATGTATGATTCTAGCACGGACAAGTGCATCGTTCTAGTGCGGACAAGTGCATCCTTCTAATGCATGGGGTGCATCATTCTAATGCATGGGGTGCATCCTTATGATGCACGATGTGCACTATTCTAATGCGAACAATTGCATCCTTCTAGTGCATGAAATACATCCTTAGGATATGAGATATGCATTATTCTAGTGCGAACAATTGCATTATTCTAATGCATGAAATGCATCCTCATGAAGCGCGATGTGCACTACTTTAGTTTGGACAAATGCATTGTTGTAATGCATGAAATGCATCCTTATGATGCATGGGCAATATTCTAGCATAGACAAATGTATTATTCTAATGCATGAAATGCATCCCTATGATGCGCGATGAGCGCTATTCTAGTGTAGACAAATGCATTATTCTAATGCATGAAATGCATCCTTTTGATGTGTGATGTACAATATTCTAGTGTGGATAAATGCATTATTCTAATGCATGAAATGCATTCTTATAATGCGTGATATGCACTATTCTAGTGCAAACAAATGTATTATTCATATGCATGAAATGCATCCTTATGATCCTAAGACAAAACATGCTTAAGTGCATCTATTTCCTAGGGTTTGTTATCACTCTTAGTGTGCCTGTTCTAAAGGCTTCAAACACTATTGAATGCACCTACTTCCTATGGTTTTCAACATGCGTTGGTGTGCCTCTTCTTATGGCTTATGTCTATTCTAAGGGCTCAAAACACTCTTAAGTGCACCTACTTTTTAGGGTTTTCAACACTCTTTGGTGTGCCTCTTTTTAGGCTTGTGCCTATTATAAGGGCTTAAAATACTCTTAAGTGCACTTATTTCATAAGATTTCTTCTAATGCATACCCATCGAGAAAACGTCTATCATGCACTGCTTCTAGGTCTTTAGACCTTTTCATTCTTCATACATTCAACTAAGTATTCTTCTTTTAGCTCTTCAAACTATGTATTCATAGGGTTTCATGCCGCTCCTCTAAGTATTCTTCATTCTTCTTTGATCTTCTCAATCCTTGCATTTATCGGGTGTCGTGCCCTTCTTCCAAGTATTCTTGTTTCTATTATTGATTTCTTCTAGTCCACTGGAGAAAATTCTTGATTTACTATACTTTAACATTCTTTGTTCTTGATCTCTTCAAATTTTGGATTCTTAAGATTCTCCATTGGGGAGTTCCATCATGTTGTTAATTCTCGCACTCATTAGGGATCTCTCTATCATTCTTGTAAATTCCTGTAAAATATCAAACATCTCTTGATGATTTCAAATCAATTCAAAATTTACATCACGAGGTTTGTTCTTCAACAAGCTATTTTCTAGTCTCTACAAGAATTCTTTCCATGTATGTTAGTTGGTCGTCCAATTCCATATGCCTAAAATTTTTTTCTAAGTTCATCTTCTTCAAATCTCTTCTTCATGTTGGACTTCAAATTTGAACTTCCTTCCTCAATGTGACCTTCAAATTTCTTTTTCAAGATCCCTTCTTCAAGGTAGACTTCGATTTCGTTCTTTAAGGGAGATTACTTCTTTTAGATGGATGCCTTATTTAAGGGAGATGCCTTCTTCACGAGAGATTCCTTCCCCAAGGTAGATGCCTTCTTCAAGGGAGATTCTTTCTTCAAGATGGATGCCTTCTTCAAGGAAGATGTCTTTCTTTAACGGACGTTTTTGGCACGTTGTTTTGCTTTAGGTGATCGCTGAGTCTCATTAAGATGGAGTTGGCTTTGCACATCATGCTACTGAAGAGAAGTCTCATTGAGATGGAGCTCACTTTGCATATCATACTACTTGAGAGAAGTCTCATCGAGACTGAGTTACCATATCCATGTAGCTTGCACATCTTGTTTGAACTAAGGAGCCTAATCTAGGCGATTTGTATATCATGCTAAACTGAAGAGCCTAATCTAGGAAACTTACACATTGTGTTGTTTCCTTTGGTTCTCATCAAAATTGAATTGCCTTATCTAGGCGACTTGCACATCATGCTAAAAGGAGGAGCCTTATCTAAACGATTTGCACATCATGCTAACTAAAGAGCCTCATCCGGGCGACTTGCACATCATGCTAATTGAAGAGCATCATCCAGGCAGTTTGAACATCGTGCTGTTTTAATTGGGTCTTATCGAGACTAACTTGCACATCGTGCTGCTTTCATTGGGCCTTATCGAGACTGACTTGTACATCGTGTTACTTTAATTGGGTCTCATTGAGACTAACTTGCACATCATGCTGTTTTAATTAGGTCTCATCGAGAATGACTTGCACGTCATGCTGTTTTAATCGAGTCTCATTGAGATTGACTTGCACATCATGCTACTTCGATCGGGTCTCATCGAGACTTACTTGCACATCATACTACAACTCATATTCTTCTAGGTGTTGAGCCCATTCCTTTACGATTACCCCTAGCATTTCATACTACATTATGATTTTGTAAAACCTAGTCACTTTTGGACTATGCCTCATTCTGTATCACGATTCCTACAAGAAAAGGATTTATGATTCATGTATGCATGATGTGTATCTTAATAATCTTTTCTAGCTAGAGTTAGACGTTGAGCGTCTTCAGGCTCAAGTTGCTGCTTCTTTAATTGATGTTGGTGATGATGAGTAAGGACTATCGCCATTGACCTTTTCTTTTTCCCTTCTACTTCTCCTCACACCTTCTAATGCCTTTTTCTATAATTCCTAACATGTTTGAGTTCTTTAGCCTTCTTGAAGCTTCTAAAGGACGATAACTAGAAACGGCTCGAATCCAGCAGCTTCTAAAATTTGAAGGTCCTTTGACGTGTGGAGGACTACATGACCTTCTAGGATTCTTACAACGATGTCTTTCGCTTTAATGGGCAAGAGCTTTGCCCCTTACAAGAGGAATCCTCGGCCATACTCGGTTGTCATTCATCTAGTTCTGAGAGCATCATTCTGCCCACTGCTCAGTCTGACCTTGCCAATTTCTCTGACTTTTTAATTTCTACCATGGTATCCACACTAGATGTGGTAGAGTGGTACTATCTTCAATTATGCCTTTGCCTGAGATGATGGATAAGACCTCGTTTGGTTGGCTTCGCCTTTTTTAGTTCTGCCTTCTTACACAGTGTTGACTAGTTTCACCTAGATGGTCTTAGAGACCCACATCTCATGACCTTCACTCCTCACATGGGACCTAATTTCACAACAAGTTCCTTTGATTGGCATGGATCTCATCAGGACAAATCCTAGTCAAAGATTTAGCGATAGTCTTCTACTTCTTTAGGTATTCTTCTTTTAACCCTAACTTTTGCCTAAGTCACCCTTTCAAGTTTTTAACTTATCAGGTTCATTTTTCTTTTCCTCATGCTTTAATTTTTGCCTGAGCCGCTCTTTCGGGTTTTCGACCTAGCAAGCTTGCCCTAACTTTTCCTTGAGCTAGCCTTTTCTGGTTTCAACTCAGCGAGCTTTTCTTTTCCTTTTCCTTTGTCCTAAATTTTGCATAAGCTAGCCTTTTTAGGTTTTCAACTTAGCAGACTTGCCTTCATTTTTGCCTAAGTCGCACTTGCCTTAATTTTTGCCTAAGTCGCCTTTTCAGGCTTATGACTTGGTAGGCTTTTTATTTTTCTTTATTTTATTTTTTTCTCTTGGAATTTGGTTACAAGAGAGGCTATCTATTCTAGCACCATTTCTTACACTTCTTTCAAGATGATTGAGATAATTCTATCTATAATGATTTTCAAGATGGTTAGGGCAATTATTTGGCCTTTTACTTCTTTTCATTTCTCAAGATGAATGGGTAATTCTTTGCTCCCTGTATGAAGAGTTTAGTACTATCTTGGAGAATTTCTTCATCTAGCTTTAAGGGCATTATTCGCCCTTCTTTGTAGACCTCCATGCTAGACAAAATGATTCACTTCTTCCATATATCTTGCTTCTTCACTATTGGTGGCAACATGCCTTCTTTGATACCATTGATGAGAACTACTAGCAGATTTTCTTCTTCATCTAATATCCTCCAATTATAAGTTGAAATGCTAAATGCGAGTTGTGCATCAATTTGATTCACATTTGAATTCTTAAAAAATTTCTCAAATTTGATAACTCAAATGTAATGCATTGACATCATGATCGTTCACAATTTCGATTCTAATGCCATAATTGCTTCATTCAAGATTCTTCATGTAGGTGTCTATAGCCAATCATACTTCACTTGTTAAGATTCAGATAGCTTTACGCAAATAGAAACTAGTGATTAATCTCTAATGATAGAAGGGCTACCATAAGCCCACGTTTCACACCACTCTCCACTAATATAGGCTCATCACAACATCAAGGATCATTAGAGCTTTATCAAGCTTGTAATGATAGGCTAGGGTCATGGTATGATAAAGGAAATTATAAGGTTATCTCACCCATAGTCATACAACCATCCTATGCTTTAATTGACAACATCAACTTCTTCCATTTATAGGCCCAAACATTGAGTCTTCATCCACTGTGTTTGCTTTGCTTGTGATTTTGAGTGGCTACACCCCTAAACTTTTATGAGCAATGAGATTAGCACTCTCCTTTTTCTTTTCCTTCTTTTCTCTTTTTCTTCTTTTTTCCCCCTTTTTTTTTGTGGTTAAAGCTCAAAAATTGCATAAAACTTTCCTTTCATTCTCCCATAAGCATGGTTCTCAATGCTCTTTTATAGAATGTTCAAATGCTATGGTTGAAGGGTACTATGTAGAGAAAATTTTTCTAGTGTTAGGACAAATTTCATGGTTTGACAAAGAAAAGGCTTGATTAGGCTCAAGGGTGCATTAGGGACAACGAAGCAAGCATAGGTGGGCTTGAAAGGCTCAATCAATCCAAAGAAGGTCTAAATCACTTCCCTCATGTTATGAAGCCTCGGATTTTGCCTCGAGTAGTGATCAAATAGGTTCTAGAATCTTATGAGATCTCAGAGCAAAACTTTATTCATGTAAAGTTTCTCTAAGTGATATAAAGAGTTCCATATTCATAGCTATTATGCTCAAATGTTAAAGAATCAAGAATGAAACTTATCTAGCAAAAAGAGTCAAGCATGCAAACAACACAATCTCATGTATTACCAAAAATCTATTTTCAATGAGTATCACGATTTCATCAATGATCATCAAAAGAACTCACACCTGACATCGAAATAACATTCTTAAAACAAAGGATTTCAAAACAACATTATTCTTTCTCTAGGTCAAGAATTCTTCCATTATCAATTAAGTCTTGTATTGAGCATGAACTTATATGTCCTCCTCGTTAGTCCCACTAGTTTAGTCATTCTACCCTTGATTTCTTTGACGGTAGTTATTACTTCTTTTCTGCTTGGCCTCCAAATCTTCTATTTGGATGCTTGCATCACACAAGTCTTCAAATGTTTTGATTGGAAAGCCCACAAGTCTATCATTGATAAAGGCATGGGCTCCATTGATCATTATAAGAACTTGTTCTTTTTCTCCCGGCCTCGTGGTCATCTTGGCAGTTTGGCCCTCCAACAGACCAAGTACTCTAAAAAGGTTTCATTAGGATTTTGGTGCGTTGTCTCGAAATCCCTCAAAGTTACCCCCATTGGGTGTTGTGGCAATACTATACTATTAACTGTTCGGATAGCTCTTCCCAATCTTGTTGAACTCTTTTGCGAAGATCATGGTACCACACTACCACATCGTCTTCTAGGGATAGCATGAAGTACTTCAAGATGTACTCCTTCAACAAAAGAGTGGTGGCCATGACAACTACATACTATCTCAATGTTTCTTTAGATTACGCTCTCCATTAAACTTGGACAAGTCTAGTAGGCGAAACTTTAGAGGCAAATCACTATCCCCAATGAGCAAGATGTCATCTAGGTTTTCCCCACGTTTTGGTCCCTTATTCTTCAACAGGGATTGGATCTTCTCCATGTCTTTAGCCAACTGCTTGACTGGTTTGAGCTCATCTTGGTTGGCCGGGCTTTTCCCCTATCTCTACCTTGGCTAGTCTCACCCTCATCACCACCATTTTCTTTGGATAGAGGATGGCTCATGCAGTTAGGCCCAGAGCTTCAATAAGTCAGGCCATTTTTTGTTAAAGAGTGATGATGTCAACCCTCACTTGAGCCATTTCAGCATTATTGTAGTTGGGTATAGCCATGTCAACAACTGGTTCTTCTTATCTTCTAAAATAACCACCTCATCTAACCCAAGCTATGATTGCTGCAAAACAAAGGCATTAATGCCATGCATGCATGCATGTATGCATGATATGATGCATGCTCCTACAAGGGCATAAAAACACTTTCAGCGTTCCAACCTTATCTCTCTCGGACACATAAGGTTGAGTCATCCTAATGGGATTTTTGGCCTTTTTCCCAAGTCATCATCATGGGACGTGGGAATGCGAGATTCTTTCACCTAATTCTAACATGTGAGTTGATGTTACACTCTCATTGATTATCATAACATAGCTTCTAAACACCGTAATAACCTTAACTTTAGGCACATGCCCTGATTTTGTTCTTATGGGTGTTTTAACGCGTGGGATTCATTCATGGTTCTCTAAGGTTTGAGTTTATGTTGTTCTAATTATGTGAAATTTACATACATGGACATGCATTTCAACATGGGTTTTGGATATTCATCTTACTGGAAGTTTCTAGATTCATCTACATGGGCTTGAGTCTTAAGAGTCCAATGGTTTGAGCTCTTTCCAGCGAGAGATGCTCTCTTGGGTTAGTCTCTTTTTATACCAAATTAATGGCATCTGCTTCAAGGTGGTGACACCAACATGAGTCATCTAAGGGTCGAATGGAGCCAAAGACTTCTCATGCCAATGCCACACCACTAGTTTAGGTAGTTTGTGCTCATTGTGTACAAAGTGTAGTGATGCAAGGACTCAAAATATGAATGTTGATTTGGTATCCCAATCGAAATCAACTTCTCTTATCCCTAGTGGAATCGCCATTATGGACGAGGCTTTTTGCTCACCAGAGCATTTGCGACCATGACACTATATCAAAGCCTCTTTCCAAACTTAAGGGAACACAAACGAGCCATAGGCACGACTAGAGAAATAGAGTCGCCACCCAAATAGTCAATTGAGAATGATTGGGGGCAATTTGGTCCCTTGCTTCAAGACCTAAACTACCCTTATCCCTTCAGAGATGGGTTCAGAAAGTTACGTACAAGCCATTCTCCTCACCCAGATCAAAATCTGGCCTCCATTAGGGTATACTAAAGAAAAATAACTCATGTTGTTATATAGTTCACTTTGGCGGTTCGTTTTATGCCCACATTCCAATTTTATCTTCATTAAGACATGAAAGGTGATATCTAATCAATAAAAATTGTATATTATACAAACAAAGATGGAGTAGAATAGAGTTATATTTCCTTCAAACATAGGAGATTGGGTAGAGGATCACATTGCTCTTCAACAAATAAAGTAAATTCTACTTTTAACACTCCAAATATAACATTCATATAAATTAGGTATTTAATTATGAAAGCATATTCATGCACATTCGATACAAACATTCTAATCGAGACTTGATAGATAATGAATTCCTCACCCCCATATGTGAGTCCAACTAGTAAAAGCCTTTTTTTTTTTGGAAAAGTTACTTAGTAATATAAATCCAAAAAAGTTATAATGTACAAAAATCCGAGGGGCATACCCCAAGAATTACAAAAGGACGTAAAGTCCAAACATACAATCCAACAAAAAGATATAAAATGAAGGCCACAAGCAGCCTAAAATAAAGTAAAAAATCCACAAACGGCCTTAACAACATAGAAGAGAAATGATCACAAACGGTCTAAAACATAAAAATACAAGAGCTTTAACCCTTCTTGTTTTTCTTCTTCTTACCCTTCTTTACCGGGGTAGCTGGGGTGTCTGAATGAGTATGGTCAATCCTATCAGATTGATGATCCTCACTAAGCCCATTCAAAGGCTCAAAACGAGTGGAAGAAGACTCAGGAGGTATCCGCCTTGAGGAAATAGATGCCTCACGATTTGTAGAACACTTGATAGTGCCCAAAAGTCTACCCTCGTCAGTCGCAAAAGGAGATGGAAAATCAGAATCTGAAACTGACTCTGCACTCGGAACTGTAGTAGCCTTCGGAGGCTCAACTTGCACTGTAGAAATTTCTGGAATAGTAACTATTTTGGTGCAATCAGTGACCTTGGTCACATCCTTTTCTTTTCTCAAATGGGCACTATCAGAGGTGCTAGCCTCGTTCTTATCTGGACTTGAAGTCTTTACCGGTTCTAGACAACGATGACCAAACTGGCAACATTTGGGGTAATGTTTTGGAGTCCACTCATATTCAGCTTGAATTTCAATGGGCTCTAGAGAGAGTTTGCACCTGAACTCAAAGTTCTTAACTCGAGGGCATCTTGCATCAATAAGAACACAAACCCTCGCATACTCCAATCTAGATAGATCAGAAGTCGTCTTATCACAAGATTGAGGTTCTCCAACCATGCTGGAGATAATGCTAAGGCCTTTGGCTGTCCACAAAGAAAACGGCAGGCCATACAAACGGATCCAAACTGGTAGTGTCCGGAATGCTATAAGATTGAAATCTAGATGCGGATGCCATTGCTGCAGGTAAATGAATTTACCCCCAAACATCCAAGGACCACGAGCAATGATTGCATGTACTTCATCCTCAGTTCTAAAACGGAAGATGAGAAATCCCTTATCCGTGGAACAGACGTCCTCAAGACCACTAGATTTCCATGCACGCATCGCCATCGAACGTTCAGCATGGAAGGGCATCACATATCCCAGAAAGAAGCCAACAAGACATCTACGCCATTCGGCTAAATTCTCATCGACAATCTCATCTGGAATCTCAAGGATTGTACCTGGTTTCTTAGGAGTAACCGGACTCAATTTGCATCGGGTACTCGAATCAGTGATCTTGATTTTATCAGCCCAAGAGCCAGCAGTTGTCTTGGATGGATCCATCAAGTGAATTACAAATCAAATACAATGCAAACTCATAAAAAAAGAGATGGAAAAACGAAAGCAAACCAGGCACCAAAGCGGCTTGGCTTCCAAAGTCGTCGTCACCTCTTTAAAAACGATAATCCACAAGGAATCAGGAAATCGACCAAAAGGCAAAGTTGTATGAAATAACCTGAAGAACAATCTGGGTGGGGCTTATGAACAGTGTCTCCGGTAAATAAATAGTAACCACCGCGGTGAATAGTAAAATCCGAATTGAAGAAGCGGCGATTTGAGGGGTTTCTGGTTGGAATCAGATGATGGCCAAGAAGAAAAAGTTAGTCAGTGTTGCCCAATCTACTAGATGGTGGCAAAGGTGAGATACAACTCGCCGTTTTCCGGTGAGATGTGGCGGTGAATAGTAAATCTGAAACTTTGAGGCCTCGAACGGAGGTGTTGCGGCGCAAATCTGGTGGTGCTGATGAAGGGAAACTTGTAGAACGTCACCTGATCTACAAGAATTTGATGGAGGTGAGATGCCACTCGTCGGTGACAGCGGCAGGCGGCGGTGAATAGTGAAAAATCTGGAACTTTATGGCCTTGAACGGAGGTGTTGTGGCGCGAATCTGGTAGTACTGATGAAGGAAAACTTGTAGATCGAGTCAAGACCAACACGATGATGGCAAAGGTGGCATCCCACTCGCCCGCCGTCGATGATAAATAGTGAAATCCGAAACCTTTTTTTTGCAATTTTAACCGTTTTTCTGCTGGAAACTGAGGGCAACCCATAAGAAAATTTGTCTCAGGATATCCCGATTTACAACATATGTAGATTTGAAAGGCTGATTCGCAAATTGGCCGGAGTGAACAGTAACTCCGGTGACCCTAATTGAGAGAAAAATTTTTTCTCCTCCCTCCCCTCCCTTTTTTTTGGAAAAGTTACTTAGTAATATAAATCCAAAAAAGTTATAATGTACAAAAATCCGAGGGGCATACCCCAAGAATTACAAAATGACGTAAAGTCCAAACGTACAATCCAACAAAAAGATAGAAAATGAAGGCCACAAGCAGCCTAAAACAAAGTAAAAAAGCCACAAACGGCCTTAACAATATAGAAGAGAAATGATCACAAACGGTCTAAAACATAAAAATACAAGAGCTTTAACCCTTCTTGTTTTTCTTCTTCTTACCCTTCTTTACCGGGGTAACTGGGGTGTCCGAATGAGTATGGTCAATCCTATCAGATTGATCATCCTCACTAAGCCATTCAAAGGCTCAAAACGAGTGGGAGAAGACTCAGGAGGTATCCGCCCTGAGGAAATATATGCCTCACGATTTGTAGAACACTTGATAGTGCCCAAAAGTCTACCCTCGTCAGTCGCAAAAGGAGATGGAGAATCAGAATCTGAAACTGACTCTGCACTCGGAACTGTAGTAGCCTTCGGAGGCTCAACTTGCACTGCAGAAATTTCTGAAATAGTAACTATTTTGGTGCAATCAGTGACCTTGGTCACATCCTTTTCTTTTCTCAAATGGGCACTATCAGAGGTGCTAGCCTCGTTCTTATCTGGACTTGAAGTCTTTACCGGTTCTAGACAACGATGACCAAACTGGCAACATTTGGGGTAATGTTTTGGAGTCCACTCATATTCAGCTTGAATTTCAATGGGCTCTAGAGAGAGTTTGCACCTGAACTCAAAGTTCTTAACTCGAGGGCATCTTGCATCAATAAGAACACAAACCCTCGCATACTCCAATCTAGATAGATCAGAAGTCGTCTTATCACAAGATTGAGGTTCTCCAACCATGCTGGAGATAATGCTAAGGCCTTTGGCTGTCCACAAAGGAAACAGCAGGCCATACAAACGGATCCAAACTGGTAGTGTCCAGAATGCTGTAAGATTGAAATCCAGATGCGGATGCCATTGCTGCAGGTAAATGAATTTACCTCCAAACATCCAGGGACCTCGAGCAATGATTGCATGTACCTCATCCTCAGTTCTAAAACGGAAGATGAGAAATCCCTTATCCGTGGAACGGACGTCCTCAAGACCACTAGATTTCCATGCACGCATCGCCATCGAACGTTCAGCATGGAAGGGCATCACATATCCCGAAAAGAAGCCAACAAGACATCTACGCCAGTCGGCTAAATTCTCATCGACAATCTCATCTGGAATCTCAAGGATTGTACCCGGTTTCTTAGGAGTAACCGGACTCAATTTGCATCGGGTACTCGAATCAGTGATCTTGATTTTATCAGCCCAAGAGCCAGCAGTTATCTTGGATGGATCCATCAAGTGAATTACAAATCAAATACAATGCAAACTCATAAAAAAAGAGATGGAAAAACGAAAGCAAACCAGGCACCGAAGCGGCTTGGCTTCCAAAGTCGTCGTCACCTCTTTAAAAATGATAATCCACAAGGAATCAGGAAATCGACCAAGAGGCAAAGTTGCATGAAATAACCTGAGGAACAATCTGGGCGGGGCTTATGAACAGTGTCTCCGGTAAATGAATAGTAACCACCGCGGTGAACAGTAATATCCGAATTGAAGAAACGGCGATTTGAGGGGTTTTTCGTTGGAATCAGATGACGGCCAAGAAGGAAAAGTTGGTCAGTGTTGCCCGATCTACTAGATGGTGGCAAAGGTGAGATACAACTCGCCGTTTTCCGGTGAGATGTGGCGGTGAATAGTAAATCTGAAACTTTGAGGCCTTGAACGGAGGTGTTGCGGCGCAAATCTGGTGGTGCTGATGAAGGGAAACTTGTAGAACGTCGCCTGATCTACAAGAATTTGATGGAGGTGAGATGCCACTCGTCGGTGACAGCGGCAGGCGGCGATGAATAGTGAAAAATCTGGAACTTTATGGCCTTGAACGGAGGTGTTGCGGCGCGAATCTGGTGGTACTGATGAAGAAAAACTTGTAGATCGAGTCAAGACCAACACAATGATGGCCAAGGTGGCGTCCCACTCGACCGCCGTCGACGATAAATAGTGAAATCCGAAACCTTTTTTTGCAATTTTAATCGTTTTTCTGCCGAAAACTGAGGGCGACCCAGAAGAAAATTTGTCTCAGGATATCCCGATCTACAACATATGTAGATTTGAATGGCTCATTCACAAATTGGCCGAAGTGAACAGTAACTCCGGAGACCCTAATTTCCCTCCCCTCCCTTTTTTTTTGGAAAAGTTACTTAGTAATATAACTCAAAAAAAGTTATAATGTACAAAAATCTGAGGGGCATACCCCAAGAATTACAAAAGAACGTAAAGTCTAAACATACAATCCAACAAAAAGATAGAAAATGAAGGCCACAAGCAGCCTAAAACAAAGTAAAAAAGCCACAAACGGCCTTAACAACATAGAAGAGAAATGATCACAAACGGTCTAAAACATAAAAAATACAAGAGCTTTAGCCCTTCTTGTTTTTCTTCTTCTTACCCTTCTTTACCGGGGTAGTTGGGGTGTCCGAATGAGTATGGTCAATCCTATCAGATTGATCATCCTCACTAAGCCCATTCAAAGGCTCAAAACGAGTGGGAGAAGACTTAGGAGTTATCCGCCCTGAGGAAATAGATGCCTTACGATTTGTAGAACACTTGATAGTGCCCAAAAGTCTACCCTCGTCAGTCGCAAAAGGAGATAGAGAATCAGAATCTGAAACTGACTCTGCACTCGGAACTGTAGTAGCCTTCGGAGGCTCAACTTGCACTGCAGAATTTTCTAGAATAGTAACTATTTTGGTGCAATCAGTGACCTTGGTCACATCCTTTTCTTTTCTCAAATGGGCACTATCAGAGTGCTAGCCTCATTCTTATCTGGACTTGAAGTCTTTACCGGTTCTAGACAACGATGACCAAACTGGCAACATTTGGGGCAATGTTTTGGAGTCCACTCATATTCAACTTGAATTTCAATGGGCTCTGGAGAGAGTTTGCACATGAACTCAAAGTTCTTAACTCGAGGGCGTCTTGCATCAATAAGAACACAAACCCTCGCATACGCCAATCTAGATAGATCAGAAGTCGCCTTATCACAAGATTGAGGTTCTCCAACCATGCTGGAGATAATGCTAAGGCCTTTGGCTATCCACAAAGGAAACGGCAGGCCATACAAACGGATCCAAACTTGTAGTGTCCAGAATGCTGTAAGATTGAAATCCAGATGCGGATGCCATTGCTGCAGGTAAATGAATTTACGTCCAAACATCCAAGGACCGCGAGCAATGATTGCATGTACCTCATCCTCAGTTCTAAAACGGAAGATGAGAAATCCCTTATCCGTGGAACGGACGTCCTCAAGACCACTAGATTTTCATGCACGCATCGCCATCGAACGTGCAGCATGGAAGGGCATCACATATCCCGAAAAGAAGCCAACAAGACATCTACGCCATTCGGCTAAATTCTCGTCGACAATCTCATCTGGAATCTCAAGGATTGTACCCGGTTTCTTAGGAGTAACCGGACTCAATTTGCATCGGGTACTCGAATCAGTGATCTTGATTTTATTAGCCCAAGAGCCAGCAGTTGTCTTGGATGGATCCATCAAGTGAATTACAAATCAAATACAATGCAAACTCATAAAAAAGAGATGGAAAAACGAAAGCAAACCAGGCACCGAAGCGGCTTGGCTTCCAAAGTCGTCGTCACCTCTTTAAAAACGATAATCCACAAGGAATCAGGAAATCGACCAAGAGGCAAAGTTGCATGAAATAACCTGAAGAACAATCGGGGTGGGGCTTATGAACAGTATCTCCGGTAAATGAATAGTAACCACCGCGGTGAACAGTAAAATCCGAATTGAAGAAGCGACGATTTGAGGGGTTTCTGGTTGGAATCAGATGACGGCCAAGAAGAAAAAGTTGGTCAGTGTTGTCTGATCTACTAAATGGTGGCAAAGGTGAGATACAACTCGCCGTTTTCTGGTGAGATATGGCGGTAAATAGTAAATTCGAAACTTTGAGGCCTTAAATGGAGGTGTTGCGGCGCGAATCTGGTGGTGCTGATAAAGAAAAACTTGTAGAACGTCGCCTGATCTACAAGAATTTGATGGAGGTGAGATGCCACTCGTCGGTGACAGCGGCAGGCGGCGGTGAATAGTGAAAAATCCGAAATTTTGTGGCCTTGAACGGAGGTGTTGCGGCGCGAATCTGGTGGTACTGATGAAGGAAATCCCGATCTACAACATATGTAGATTTGAAAGACTGATTCGCAAATTGGCCGGAGTGAACAGTAACTCCGGTGACCCTAATTGAGAGAAAAATTTTCTCTCCCCTCTCCCTAAACTCCCTCCCCTCCTTCCTAAACCCTAAACCCTAAACCCTAAAAGCCTCTTACATACATATTCATACATTCATATATTTTATAACCGATGGTCCCTCACCATTAATGTGAGTCCACCACCACTTCATGGCATCATACAATTATTCAATTATACTTATAAACATGGCATATTCATACATTCATTCATATCAATCAGTTAAAATTCAATACAAAGCAATAATCTAGAATCATGGCACCTCAACCTAGATTTGATAATTGTATCATGGCATTCTAGCCTATTGCTATTCTAGCATAATTCATTGATTCAAAATAATTACAAATGTGGCAATTCTAGCCTAGAATGGTTACCATGGCATATTCTAGCCTAGTATTGTTATCATGGCATATTCTAGCCTAGCTTGGATATCATTGCATATTCTAGCCTAATTCAGGCAATCATGGCAAATCATGGCAATTTCAACCAATTAAGGTAATTAATACCTAATTCTACGCTATTTCCTAACATGCTTAAAAAAGGAAGTTTAATTCATAGTCATGATTCGAATCATATGCTCTTTAAGTATGATTTAAAGACATGTGCGCTTAAGCATGATTCTAAACAGTGTGCTTCTAAGCATGATTCTAAACAATGTGCTCCTAAGCATTTGCAAAGAAAATAAACTCACAATCATGATTCCAGATAAAGGAGGGAAATATGACTTATCTTGACAAGCATTTCCATCCTACAAAACAAATAATAAAATCTTAAACATGCTTCTAAGCATCAAAATAAAACCTAAAAATGCTTAATTCTAAGCAAGAAAAATAAATAAGAAAAGAGGAGGGAGAAAAGAAAATTGCTCTCAGCACGTACCCTTACTGGGTTTAGAGTAATATAAAACTTTCAAAAATTATTAGACTATAAAGGACTCCTTGGAATTCTCACCAATGTGTCCTAGAAAGAGAGAGAAAGAGAGGATTTCTAGATCCCCTAAGAACTGTACCCAAGGTGTTCTCATATAAGCTTTCCATGGAGTGAAAAAGTAATAAAAAACCAATGCAAAATTCAGATGGATAGTGTCAATGAGCAATACCCAAGTGAACAGTGCCACTCGATGTTTGAACAATGTCTTCGACATGAACAGTGTCACGAGAATAGTGCACTCAACAGTAGCTTCAATTGGGCCTCATCGCTAGAACAGTCAATTACGTTCAATCAATCATGACCTTTTGTACAAAACTTTGATTTATACTTTATAAATTTCTGCAAAAAAAGGACATCCGTAGCTTCACAACAGTATATGACTCGCTGTTTGATTCTTTGTAGATTAATTTCTATGATTTTTTTAAGTTGGTTATTGATTTTTTGGGTTTTGGGTTCTTTCGCTTTTCACACTTTTTTCCATTCAAAGCTCTCATTCAGCATTTCATATTGCTCAACACATATCTGTGTTTCATCATCAAGCTCAAAAATCAAGTCTCTACACCAGTCTTCACTAGTGCCTTGAATATCCAAATGGCACTCCTCTTCGAGTCATCATAGGCCCTGATCACCATCTCATAAGGTTCAAGTTCATCTTCACCATCCCTATAGTTGTGCAATATCTTCATAGGCATAATATTTATGGCAAACCCATTATCCACCATGATATAAGAAGACGTCTCCCTACCAATCTCAACGGTGATGAACAATGGCTTGTTGTAATTCCTTCATTCAAATGGTAGGCCATCATTAGTGGAGGTGATTACGCCTTTCTAATTTACCCCCTTGGTGATGAACGCTTAAATATGTATGATTAATAAGAGCTTAATCTATTATTTTGCACTAATTGTGTCATAAAATTCCTCAACTTAAGCATATTTGTAGTCTTGGCATCTTTTGAATTAGCTTTATCTTAATTTCAGTTTTTGTTGCATGTTCGATAAAATGGGCAAAACATTCTATTTATAGATCTGAATGGTGCAAATCTTGGTTTGGTAGAAAGTTGATTAAATTATCTACAAGATTATATTTCACAAGTATCATGCAATTCGGGCTTTTAGTGAAATAAAATGGGCTTGAAATGAACCCATCTACAGTTTCAGCCTAGCCTAACCATGCCTCTATATTTTGACCATATCTCTTAATATATGTATCCAAATCATATGAGTCAAGATGTTATAGAAGCTGAAAAAAATATCTACAACTTTCTTGAAGGCACATGATCAAAATTCTAAGTAATTCGGTGCTGAAATCGGTGGTCAAATTCGGTGCATATGATGATCCAAATTATCAACAAGATATTTTACAATTGTCCCTTTACAATTTGACAAATTTGCCCCCAAATGCATCTATAAATAGAGGTGCATTGTGACCCATTAGGGCATCTTGGCTCTTGCTGGGTTCTCTTATTATTGTTTTGTGTTTTGTTCTCTTAATGTTATTAATAAATATTTTTTTCTTGCAATTTGTTTCCTTTTTTTTCACAATGTCTTGCTAAATTCTCTTTTGTTGACATGAAAGGGTGAAACCCTTGATATGAGAATAAAGATTTTCTAACCCTTTGATATGTGCTTAATAACCATAATCTTTTGTTATTTATTTTATATGATTTATATTTATTTTCCTAATCAATCTTGATCCATTGTAGACAATCTTTGGGACATCAAATGTTTGGATCCTTTCTAAATGTCATATGGTTCTTCTTTACCGACATAAGTCTAGTTAGGAACCTTGATTTGTTGTAGACATATGGTGATTGTCACATTGGATGCTTGAACCCATTTACAAGAAGTGTTATAAATATTGGTGACAAAACAAATATAATTCATATAACTAAAATGAGCTTAAATGACATACCTTCCGATTGGAGCCTCTTTGATGTGTGGATTCGAATTGAGTTATAATTAGGTTGCTTATCCTTATTTGATATATCAAGGGCGGATCCCCTAACCTTAACCTTCATTATTATTGTGTCAATTTATCTAACTTGTGTTTTTCATTTATTCTCATTTATTGTTTATGAAATCGTTCTTTCATTTGCTATGGTATGTTTTACCACCTATCTCCATGGTTGGTTTTACCACCTCTTAATTCTTGTTTTATAATTGAATGGTCAGTTGTACCATCTACCATCTTTACTTTTATTTGTTAATATTATCTTACTATTATATTTGCTCATCTTTTAGTTTATATCACTAAATCCCCTTCCTCATGGATTGACCCGGTCTTATCAGGTTTATTACTTTGACACTCCTATTATTGGGAGATAATTCAGTTTTTTATGTGTCAAGTTTTTTACGCCATTACCAGGAAGGTAAAATTTGGCGTACAAGGTTGTAAGTATTCTCGTTTATCAATTTAGGTCTTAAATTTTTTGTTGTTGTGTGTTTATCTTTTCTTTTCTTTTGTCCTTTAAAATTCCATGAAAATTTGGTCACACACATCTAGTGGTAGACTTGTGAGGAAAACATCATATTCCATAGAAAACATGGCCGATAATCAACTGTAAAGGTTCATATATGAAGGGGACAATCGTTCCTAACAAAATGACCAAAACCAACCAAGAACCCTCAGAGATTACATGAATCTGGTAAGGACTAGTGCACCATCTTGTGTAGTTTCTTCTCCCTATGCAATCATTTCAATTTCAAGCCGAGTTTCATTCAACTTTTACCCACCTTTAATGGCCTTGATATGAAGAACCCATATTCACGCTTAAAAATATTTGAAGAGGCGTGTAACTCCTATAGTGACCTAAATTGTAGCATAAACACCATTGGATTAAAGCTTTGTCCTTTTTCTTTAAAAGATAAAGCTAGAACATGACTACAAAAATTGAGATCGAGTTCCATCAATTAATCAAATGAGATGAAACAACAATTTTTTAAAAAAAAATTTCCTTCCCATTGAACAAATTCTTTTAAAAGATAAATCACCTCTTTCACTAAAAAACAAGGAGAAACCCTTTACCAATGTCGGGATCGGTATAAAGAATTACTTAATACCTATCCTCACCATGGTTTTAAAACTTGGAGAATAGTTGCACACTTATATGAAGGGTTAACATCTTAGGATAGGCAACTAGCATAGCTAATGTGTAACGGACAATTTGGAGATAAAAACCCTAAGGAAGCAATTGACTACCTAGATTCATTAGCAGACAAAGCCAACAATTTGGGACACTACTGGCACCTCTGAGGTACCAAGCAAAGCCCCACCCTCGACATCAAATAGAGGCATATATAACCTTAGGGAAGACCATGACCTTCAAGCCAAATATACATCCCTCACTAGAAAAGTGGAGGCTTTAAAGATGAAAAAGAGTGGTCAATTGAATTGTCTATCATATTTGTAATCCTAATGACCAACCTACTAATGATTGCCCAACTTTGCCCACTTTTAGGGAATGTCTCCATGAACAAGCCAATGTCTTAAACACTTTCAAAAGGCCAAATCACAACCCATACTCATATACCTATAAGGCTAGTTAGAGAAATCATCTGAATTTTAGTTGAAAAAATGAAAATCATGCACAATCTTCACAAGTCCCTTTTCAAACACATCAAAATTTTTAAAATTCTCATGATCATGCATATGCTCTTCCTCCTACGAAGGACCTTGAAGAAACATTGCATTCATTTATTACAAAGTAAGAGACTTTTAATAGTCAAACTGCCCAAACAAGTCAAGCTGCCCGAAACATTAGCAAATTTGTTAGACGCTCTTTGCAAAATTTACATCCACGTTTACCATTGAAGAGAAAGGGAAATTTCCTTCTCAAATATTACAAAACCCTAAAGATCAATCTAACTCAAGTGCAGGTAGTTCAAATAGCCATTATGTGGATCAAGTCAAATAAGTCATAACCCTTCGCAATGGTAAGATTGTTGAAAAATACATTTCTAAACCTTACGAGAAAGAAGATGAATCGATCTCTAAAGGTCAGGAAAAGGTTACCAAACCAACACTTGGCGAAGAAGATACCAAATCGCCACCTGTGCCTTCATTTCCTCAAGCATTAGCTACACAAAAGAAGCCAACGCACAATTCTAAAATCTTTGAAATTTTCAAACAAGTAAACATCAACATTCCTTTGCTAGATGTGATCAAACAGGTACCTTCTTATGCAAAATTTTTTAAAGATTTGTGCACTGTGAAAAGAAAATTAAATGTGAAAAAGAAGGCCTTTCTAGCTGAGCAAGTAAGTGCTATTCTTCAAAACAATAATATAGTGAAATATAAGGATCCAGGATGTCCTACAATTTCATGTATTATTGGATATCATAAAATTTAACAAGCTTTACTTGATCTTGGTGCTAGCGTGAATTTGCTTCCAAACTCAATTTTTCAGAGACTCAAGCTAGGTGAGTTAAAACCGACTTCTGTGGCTTTTGTACTTGCTGATAGATCAATTAAGGTGCCAACATGAGTAGTAAAAGATGTGTTAGTTCAAGTTGATAAATTCATTTACCTAGAGGATTTTATCATCTTGGATACACAACCAGTGAAAGTGTGTAATTCAATTCCTGTCATTTTAGGGCGTCCATTTTTTAGCCACCTCTAATGATTTGATTAATTGCATGAATGAAGTCATGAAGCTATCATTCGAAAATATGACATTGGAACTTAACATTTTTAATATGTGCGAACAACGACATGAAGAAGATCATGAAATTGAGGAGGCTAATATGATTGAAACTATTGTAGAAGACCACATCCAAAAAGGAAGTTTTTTTTTTTTTTGCCGTTTAGAAACCTGTTTAGTCAATTCATTAGAATCAAGTATGCAACTTGAGCCTAATCTTTCTAATATAAGTTCTTTACTGGATTGTGCATGGAAAACAAAGGCTTGAAACAACAATTCGAAGAATTGGGACAAATGAATGAAAGCAAGGAAGAGGAAGCTCCCAAGTTAGAACAGAAACCTTTACCTGAAGGACTAAAATATGCTTATCTTGGGGAGAATCAGACTTATGTAGTGGTAATTTCTTCATCCCTCACAAGCTAGCAACAAGGTAAGTTGATAGAAGTGCTTAATAGGTGTAAAAATGAAACCGAGTGGACTTTCAAAGACATAAAAGGCATTAACCCTTTGATTTGTACACATAGAATACATTTAGAAAAAATTACCAAAACATCCCGACAACTTCAAAGCATATTAAATCCCCACATGAAAGAGGTCATTAGGGCTGAAGTTCTTAAACTACTTGATGTGGGAATTATCTACCCTATCTCGGATAGTAAGTTGGTAAGTCTAACACAAGTAGTACCTAAGGGTGAATCATTGCCAACTCGAGTCTCATCTAGTTGGAGGATGTGCATTGAGTATAGAAAATTAAATGCTATAATAAAAAAAGAATGTTTTCCCTTACCATTCCTTGGCCAAATTTTAGAAAGAGTAGCAAGGCACTCCTACTATTGCTTTCTCGATGGATACTCAGACTATTACCAAATTTCTATTGCACTTAAAGACCAAGAAAAGACCATATTCGCATGCCCTTTCAGCACTTTTGCATTTAGAAGGATGCCTTTTGGACTTTGTAATGGTCCAGCTACTTTTCAAAGATGCATGTTAAGCATTTTCAGTGACATGGTTGAGCATTGTTTAGAAGTTTTCATGGGTGATTTAACTGTCTTTGGAAATTCTTTTGACAATTGTCTTGAAAACTTAGAAAAAGTCATAAAAAGGTGTGAAGAAAAAGGTCTAATTTTAAATTAGGAAAAATGTCGTTATATGTGGTGTCTTTTAAAGGAATTGACGTGGATAAAGCAAAAGTGAAATTGATTTCCCATTTGCTATCGCAAAAAACAGTCAAGGAGGTCTGTTTATTCTTAGGGCATGCTGAATTTTATAAGAGGTTCATAAGAAATTTCAATACTATACCTAAACCTCTTTGTGACCTCTTAATAAAATATACTTCTTTTGAATGGACTCAGTAATGTCAAAATGCCTTTGATAAGTTAATTGAACTTTTAACAACTACACCAATTATGCAATCTCCTAATTGGTTATTTCCTTTTGAATTGATACGTGACGCAAGTGATTGTGTTGTTAGTGCTGTCATACAACAAAGAAAATAATGTAAGCCTTATATGATATACTATGGAAGTAGGACTTTAAATGATGCACAAATGAATTACACAACAATTGAAAAAGAAGTACTTGCAATATTATTTGCATTGGACAAATTTCGATCTTATTTAATTGGTTCTCGTTTTCACCGACCATGCAGCTGTGAGATATTTAATGTCTAAATAGGATGTAAACTCTAGATTGATACAGTGGATATTATTGCTCCAATAATTCAACATCACAATAAAGGATAAGAAAGGAGCTAAAAATGTCGTTGCAAATCATGTGTCAAGATTAACGATAGAGACATTAATTGAAACTTCACCTATCAATGACTCGTTTCTTAATTAATTTTTATTCTTCATTGCTGCAGTACCTTGGTTTGCTAACATTGTAAATTTTCTTGCAACAGGAGAAATGCCACCTCATTGGAATGCTCAAGACAAAAGGAAGTTTTTGACCGAGGTGAAAAATTTGTATTAGGATGATCCATATCTATTCAAATATTGTCCGGACCAAATAATTAGAAGACGCATACCCGACAATGAGGTAAGTAGTGTCATTAATTTTTGTCATTTCGAAGCATCTGGAGGACACTTTTCATCTAAAAAAATAGCTACTAAAATCTTGCAATGTGGATCTTATTGGCCCACCTTATTTAAAGATGCACATGTGTTTTGCAAAACTTGTGAAAATTGTCAAAAGTTGGGATCAATTTCAAAATGAAACATGATGCCTTTGAATCCCATCCTTGTTGTTGAAATTTTTTATTGTTGGTATATTGATATTATGGGACCATTCCCACCATCATTTGGTTTTGTGTATGTTCTTGTTGCAGTAGACTATATTTCAAAATAGGTTGAGGCAATTCGATGTCGAAATAATGATCACAAAACAGTTATCAAATTCTTGAAAGAGAATATCTCGTGTAGATTTGGAATTCCTCGAGCCATTATTAGTGATAGGGGCACACATTTTTTTAACAAACTATTTGAAACTCTAATGAAGAAATATGGAACAACCCATAAAGTTTCTACACCTTATCACCCACAAACAAATGGACAAGTTGAATTAGCTAATAGGGAGATAAAACCGATTTTAGAAAAAACGATTAACCTAAACCATAACGACTGGTCTCTAAGACTTAATGATGCACTTTGGGCTTACCGAACTGGTTTCAAAACATCATTAGCATGTCTCCTTATTGATTAGTTTATGGAAAATCTTGTCTCTTGTCTGTGGAAATTGAGCATAAAGCTTATTGGGCTATTAAAACATTTAACACAAATTTGGATCATGCTTGCAAGTTACATAAACTCTAATTGAGTGGACTTGAAGAAATCAGGAATGAGGCTTATGAAATTTTTAAAATCAACAAAGAAAAAATGAAGGTTTTTCATGACAAATTTATTGTTAGAAAATCTTTTGAACCTTCGCAAAAATTCTTTTGTATGATTCAAGATTGCATTTGTTTCCTGGTAAACTTCGATCACGTTAGACTGGGCCTTTCATTGTTAAGAATATTTTCTCTCATGGAGCTGTTGAAATTGAGAACCCAAAGAATGGTAATGTTTTTAAAGTTAATAGACAACGGTGAAAACCATTCTTTGAAAATTTTTATCAAAATAAAGAGTCCATTTCTTTAATCGATCTTTTTTGAGGATTGATTTTTCTGGTCAATTGACAGATACGGTACTCTGTGACTTTTAAAGTCGATTTTTTAATTCCCTAAAAACTGTTGCTCACCCTGCATTCATTTTCTTTTCTTCTCTCTCATTTTCTTTGCATGGATACCATTCTCTCAAATCTGCATAGATGTTTTCCCTCTCTTCCTCAAAATGATTTGCTTAAAATTTACAAAGCTCATGTAGAAAGACTGAGGATGTTGATGCACAAGGGTATTCCTACTGATTTAAGATGGTTAATTGAAGCCAAGGTTTGATTTTCTTGTGAATTTTCAAACGATCTTGTTTCTCACATGCCAGGTTTGGGAAAAAGTTCTTATGCCCAAAAGCGAAGAGCAAAAAGGTTGCCAGTTTGTCACAAATATGCAAGATGGACTTGTAACCAGCGTTGCCACTCCTTGGGTTTTTTGTCTAACAATAGACAGGATAAGCTATAATTCATCAAGAATGGATTGAGTAGGGAGTCTTTGGATAATATCCAATTGACTCTTGAAATGCATTCTTGGGGAATTGCGCAACATGAAATTTTGAAATTATGGACACAATTTCGAGAAAAGCATGCACGTTAAAGTCTCAAAAAATTTGACTCAAAATGACATTGCTTGCCAATTTATAAGAAAATTGGATCGGAAGCATATCCCTAACTCATAGAAGGTGTATAAGCCGCTTATGGATGTAAAACCAGGGGAAGATGTGAGCCATAGTCACAACTACCTGTACATATGCATGTGTGCTATCATTCTTGAATTTTTATGTCTTATAGCTGTCATTTTAATTTGTATCTCTATCTTTTGATTGACTTATGCATTTATGTTGTCTTATTTCTATCATTTTTTTTTTAATTTCTATACTTCATTGTCAAACTTTTCAATAATATAAATGTCATCATTAGAATACTTTTTTGCACTCCATAAATATGACATCTCTTGTTCTTCACTTCACACATATTGTTAGAGAGTTGCATGCACATTGAGCGAACCTCAAAACGTTGAATCCAAAAGATATGTGTGTTATATGGATCTCAACCTAGAAAAAGCGAAGAGTTTGTAGTAGTAGCAAATTATCTTGGTAGGTTATTAGCTAAAAGAAAGATTCATGTGGTTTATGGGGGAGGTAGCCTCGGGTTAATGGGTTACGTGTCAACAACTGCACATGCAGGAGGTAGTCATGTTTTAAGCGTTATTCCTAAAGCTTTCGTTGTAGAAAGCATCATTAGAGAAATGGTTGGGCAAGAGTTATAGGTCTTCTCTATGCATTAACGCAAGGCATATATGCTTATCAATTGGGATTCCCTTATTGCTTTAACAGGTGGCTTTAGTACTTTAGAAGGAATTTTTTAAATTGCCTCTTGGGCCCAACTGAATCACCATAAAAAACCCATAGGTTCGTTGAATGTAAAAAATTTCTTTGATCCTTTGATACATTTTGTTGATGACCTATAGAGCAGAGTTTTATCCCATATTTGGCACGACAAATCCTTGTTTTTGCTACTACTCCTAATGAATTACTTGACAAACTATAAGCAAATGAGTATGAACTTGACCCAGCAATAACTCCAATTAATTGGTCAAGGGGACAAAACAAAAACTGCAAATTGGATTTGATGCTTGGTTTGTATTTTTTCTTATCTTTCAGGTCATCTCTTTTGAATAACTGAAGCTTCAGGTAATGTCTTCTACGCTTTATCTCTCTACATTCAAACATTAAGGACAATATTTCATTTGTTTTTTTTGTCTTATATTTTCTTGTTGTAATTAAAAAAAAGAGTAAATAATTAGATTCAAAGTGGTAGTGTAAGAGTTCAACTCCTCTTGAGATGCATTATGGGTCAGGAATGGTAGAGTGAAAAGGGCCATTTTGAACTCTTCAAGGCTATTCTAACTAATTTGTCATTTTATTTTGATATTATACTTTTGAAGACTCATTTTAACTAACTGGATATTATTTAGTTTTGATTTTCGAATTTTATGATGAGGTTGTCTTATTCACTTCGTTTTGAATTATTCAAACTATGAACTCTCACAACTTTATTATTTAATAAATTGTTTGCTCATGTACTCATTAAGCAAGTTTTCATAAATCTTTCTTCACACACACACACACACACGTACTTTGATGCGTGATTGTGGGGTGCAAAATGAAATGTTACAATATTTGAGTTCTTTTATTTTGTTTAGGATAACAACAAAGGGAAGGGGAAAGTAAAAAAAAAAAAGGAAGCAAAAAAACAAATAAGCAATTGTGGATAAGTTTGGTCTACTAGCCTCCTTAATTCAAGCAATTAAGCCCGAGGGGTGCCTCAACATCTAATGCCCTATGACCAACTAGTTTGGGAGCTATTAGCCCAAAGCTCATTACATGGATTAAGGAGAAAGCTTACTATCCACAAGTTTCTAAGCAAAAATAAAGCATCAGCAACCCGAGTCATTAAGCTCATAGGGGTATCTTAACACCTAATGCCCTAAGGCCAATTAGTCTAAGAGTCATTAGCCTAAGGCTCGCTATATGGGTTAAAGATGCATTGTTTCAAAAAATATATATATATATAAAAAATTGAGTGAATGCTCCCTGCATAAGGATGTTAGCCTTAACAAATATTAGAACTGATATGACTTCTTTCTGAAGAGCCCCGTAGTCATGTGTCGACTGAATACAAAAAGAATGTTTGTTAATATCTTGATAAAAGGATAAATGAGTCGTTAAAAAAATTGTTAAGAGTATGTTTATTTGGATAAAATCAAGGAAAGTGCAATAATGGCAACCGTGGATGTAAAATTCTATTAATCACTTTTAAATAATAACGCTTTAATCGCTATCGACTCGTAATAAGCTGGTTAAGAGGTGTGATGAACACTTAAGTATGTATGATTAATGAGAGCATAATCCATTATTTTGCACTAATTGTGTAACAAAATTCCTCAACTTAGGCATATTCGTAGTCTTGGCATCTTTTGAATTAGCTTCATCTTAATTTCAGTTTTTATTGCAGATTCGGTAAAATGGGCAAAACATTCTATTTATAGATCAAAATGGTGCAAATCTTGGTTTATTGGAAAGCTGATTAAATTATCGACATGATTGTATATCATAAGCATCATCAAATTTGAGCTTTTAGTGGACCAAAAGTGGGCTTGAAGTGAACCCATCTGTAGTTTTGGTCTAGCCTGACCATGCCTCTATATTTTGATCATATCTCTTGATATACATATTCAAATCATATGAATCAAGATGTTATAGAAAGATGAGAGAAGTATCTATAACTTTCATGTAGACATGTGATCAAAATTCCAAATAATTCATTGCTGAAATCGGTGGTCAAATTTGGTGCACATGATGATCCAAATTGTGAACAAGATATTTTACAATTGTCCCTTTATAATTAGACAATTTTTTCCCTTGAATGTATCTATAAATAGAGGTGCATTGTGACCCATTAGGGTATCTTGGCTCTTGCTGGGATCTATTATTATTGTGTTGTGTTTTTGTTCTCTTAATGTTGTTAATAAATCTTATTTTTCTTGCTATTTGTTTCTTTTCTTTCATAATGTCTTGCTAAATTCTCTTTTGCTGACGTGAAAGGGTAAAACCTTTGATATGAGAATAAGGATTTTCTAATCCTTTGATATGTGCTTAACAATCATAATCTTTTGTTATTTATTTTATATGATTTATATTTATTCTCATAGTCAATCTTGACACCACTCGTAAAGTGGAGGTTTTGATCCATTGTAGACAATCCTTGGTACATCAAATGCTTGGATCCTTTTTAGAAGTCGCATGGTTCTTTCTTACCGACACAAGTTTAGTTAGGAACCTTTATTTTTTGTAGACATATGGTGATTGGCACATTGGATGTTGACACATCCGAAAAAGGATTGTCTCCTAAGTATAGGAGTGTCAAAGTAATAAACCCGGTGAGTCCGGGGTTGATCCACGAGGAAGGGGATTTTAGCGCTGCAAACTATAAGTAAGCAAATATGATGTGGATGATTCAAAGGGATGGCAAGATAATATCAACAAATATAAGTAAAAAATGAGTTCTTAAATAATATATGAGAATAACACAAGAGAAATTCACACAATAATAATGAGAGCTAAGGTTAGGGGATCCGCCCTTGATATTTCGAATAAGGATAAACAACCCATTTTAGTTATATGAATTATATTTGCTTCGTTACCAATATTTATACCACTACTTGTAAATGGGTTCAAGCATCCAATGTGCCAATCTCCATATGTCTACAACAAATCAAGGTTCCTAACTAGATTTGTGTCGGTAAGAAAGAACCATACGACATCTAGAAAGAATCCAAGCATTTGATGTGCCAAGGATTGTCGACAATAGATTAAGACCTCCACTTTACGAGTGGTGTCAAGATTGATTAAGAAAATAAATATAAACCATATAAAATAAACAACACAAGATTACGATTATTAAGCACATACCAAGGGTTAGAGAATCCTTATTCTCATATCAAGGGTTTCACCCTTTCACGTTAGCAAAAGAGAAATTAGAAAGATATTATAAGAGAAAGAACACAAATAAGAAAAAGGAAATTCATTAATAACATTAAAACACAAGAGAGAAATACCATACAAGATCCCAACAAAGGCCAAGATGCCCTAATGGGTCACAAGGCACCTCTATTTATAGATACATTCATGGGCAAACTTGTCAAATTACAAAGGAATAATTGTCAAATATTAGATGCACCAATTTTGACAATTGGGGTAATTAGGTGAACTGATTTTGAACACCAATTTTGACATTAAATTTTTTAGAATTTTAATCACATGTCTTCGTAAAAGTCATAGATATTTCTCTCAGCTTTCTAGAACATCTTGATTCATACGATTTGGATACGTATTCTGAGAGATATAGTCAAAATACTGAGGCATGGTCAGGTTGGGTCGAAACTGCAGATGGATTCACTTCAAGCCCATTTTTGGTCCACCAAAAGCCCAAATTTGATGATGCTTCTGAAATACAATCTTGTAGATAATTTGATTAGCTTTCCAAAACATTAAGATTTTCACCATTCTGATCTATAAATGGAGAGTTATGCCCATTTTTTCAAACCTGTAATAAAACCAAAATTAAGAGAAAGTTAATTCACAGGATGCAAAGACTACAAATATGCTTAAGTTGAGGAATTTAATGACACTATTAATGCAATATGACGAATTAAGCTCTCATTAAGCATACATATTTAAGTGATTATCACACCCCCCAACTAGCTTATTGCTAGTCCCTAGCAATTAAAGCGTTATTATTTAGAAGTGATTTATAGAATTTTACATCCAAGGTGGTCATTATTGCACTCTGCTTGATTTTATCCAAATAAACAAGCTCTTAACCGATTTTTTTTTTAAATAACTCATGTACCCTTCAGTCAAGATATCAAAAAACCTTCTTTTTGTGGTCAGTCGACACATGATTATGGGGCTTATCATAAAGAAGTCATATCAGTTCTAATATTTGTTAAGGCTAACAACCTTAGGTGAAGGGTATTCATTTATTTTATATATATATATTTTTTTTCTTTTTTTTCTCTTTCTTTTTTTTTTTTTTGAAAGAATGCATCTTTAACCCATATAGCGAGCCTTAGGCTAATGACTCCCAGACCAGTTGACCTTAGGGCATTAGGTGTTAAGACACCCCTACGAGCTTAACGACTCGGGTTGCTGATGCTTTATTTTTTTTTAGAAACTTGTGGATAGTGCAATGTTCAATCCCATTAAGCTTTCTCCTTAATCCATGTAGCGAGCTTTGGGCCAATAGCTCCCAAACCAGTTGGTCTTAGGGTATTAGGTGTTGAGGCACCCTTCGGGCTTAATTGCTCGAATTAAGGAGACTACGAGACCAAACTTATCCACAATTGCTCTCTCTTTATTTTTTTTCACTTTTTTTTTTTACTTTCCCCTTCATTTTGTTGTTATCCTAAACAAACAAAAGAACTCAAATATTGCAATATTTCATTTCGCCACCCACAATCATGCATCAAGGTATGTGTGTGTGTGAAGAAAGTTCATGAATACTTGCTTAACGAGTACATAAGCACACAGTTTATTAAATGATAATGTTGTGAAAGTTCATAGATTTGAATAATTCAAAGTGAAATGAATAAGATCTCCTTGTTATAAAATTCAAAAATCAAAACTAAATAATATCAAATAAGTCTTCAAAAATACAAAAATAAAATGACAAATTGGTTAGAATGGGTTTCAAGAGTTCAAACTGGTCCTCCATACTCTGTCATTCCTAACCCAGAATGCATGTCAAGAGGATTTGAACTCCTTACACCGCACTCTGAATCTAATTACTAACTCGCTTTTTTTTTTTTTTAGAAAAATTCAAGACATACTTATGTCTACTATCCTTCCCCCCCTAACTAAATGAAACATTGTCCTCAATGTTTAAACGTAGAGAGATAAAGTATAGGAGACATTACCTGAAGCTTCTATTATTAAAGAGAGATGACTTGAAAGACTCATAAAATAAAATAAAATAAAGCACAAGAAAACATTACAAACGGAGATTCAGATCCAATTTGCACTTTTTGTTTTGCCCTCCTGCCCAATTAATTTGAGTACCAACTGGGTTAGGTTCATACTCAACTTCTTATAATTTATCAAGTAACTCGCCAGCAGAAGTGACAGAAATAAGGATCTGTCCTGCCGAATGAGGGATAAAATTTTGTTCCACAGCTGCATCAACAAAACTTATTAAAGGATCAAAGAAATTGTTAGCATTCAACAAACCTATGGGTTTTTTTATGGAGATTCAGTTATGCCCAAAAGGCAATTTGAAAAATTTCTTCGAGAGTACCAAAGCCACCTGGTAAAGCAATAAAAGCATCTGAATTGATGAGCATATGTGCCATGCGTTCATGTATAGATGAGACTTGTAACTCATGTAGCTCTTGACACACAACCCACTAAGCCGAGCCTACCTCCCCCATAAACCACATGAATCTTTCTTTTAGCCAGTAGTCTACCAAGATAATTTGCAGCCTTGACAAACTCTTCACTTTTACCAAGTCGAGATCCACATAATACACATATCTTTTGGATTCGACGTTTTGAAGTTCCCTCCATGTCTATGCAACTCTCTTACTATGTGTGAAGAAGAGAACAAGAGATGTGGTATTTATGGAGTGCAAAAAGGTATGCTAATGATTACATCTATATAGGTAGCTCGGTTGTTTGTTAAAAAAGTTGGCAATAATGCATAAAAACTCAAAAAAAAAAAGATGAAATGAGACACCTCAAGTCAAACAAAAGATACAAATTAAAAAATGACAGCTATGAGGCATTAAAATTCAAAAATGATGGCATGCATGCATATGTACAGGTAGTTGTGACTGTGGCTCACATCTTCCTCTGGTTTTACGTCCAAAAACGGCTTAAACACCTTCTATGAGTTGGGTATATGCTTCCCATCCAGTTTTCTTATAAACTGGCAAACAGGATCGTTTTAAGTCAGATTTTCAAGACTATAGCGTTCCTGCTCATCTCGGAATTGTGTCCACAAATTAAAGATTTCACGCTGCACAAGTCCACAAGAATGCGTCTCAAGAGTCACTCAGATATCATCCAAAGACTCCCTACTCAGTCCATTCTTGATGAACTGTAGTTTATCCTCTCGATTATTAGACAAATATCCCAAGAAGCGACAACGCTGGTTACAAGTCCATCTTGCACATATGGGACAAACTTGTAACCTTTTCGCTCTTCGCTATTTGGCGTAAGAGCTTTTTCCCATACCTGGCATGTGAGAAACAAGATTATCTGAAAATTCATAAAAAAATCGAACCTTGGCTTCAATTAACCATCATACTTCGATAGGCATACCCTTACGCATCAACATCCTTACTCTTTCTACGCGAGCTTTATAAATTTTAAGCAAATCATTTGGAGGAGGAGAGGCAAAATGTTTGTGCAGATTTGAGAGAATGGTGTCCATGTGAAAATGCGAGAAAAGAAAGGAAAATGAATGCAAGGTGAGCAACAGGTTTTAGGGAACTGAAAAACCGACTTTAAAAGTCACGGAGTACCATATCCGCCACTTGACCGGGAAATATCAATCCTTGAAAAGGATCGACTAAAGCAATGGACTCTTCATTTTGGTCAAAATTTTCAAAGAATGGTTTTAACTGCTGTCCATTAATTTTAAACACATTACCATTCTTTGGGTTCTCGATTTCAACTGCTCCATGAGGGAAAACATTTTTAACAATGAAAGGCCCAGTCCAATGGGACCGAAGTTTACCAGGAAACAAATGCAATCTTGAATCATACAAAAGAACTTTTTGTGAAGGTTCAAAAGATTTTCTAACAATGGATTTGTCATGAAAAACCTTCATTTTTTCTTTGTAAATTTTAGAATTTTCATAAGCCTCATTCCTGATTTCTTCAAGTTCACTTAGTTGGAGTTTACATAACTTGCAAGCATCATTCAAGTTTGTGTTAAATGTTTTAATGGCCCAATAAGCTTTATGCTCAATTTCCACAGTCAAGTGACAAGGTTTTCCATAAACTAATCTATAAGGAGACATTCCTAATGATGTTTTGAAAGCAGTTCGGTAAGCCCAAAGTGCATCATTAAGTTTTAAGGACCAATCTTTACGATTTGGGTTAGCCGTTTTTTCTAAAATCTGTTTTATCTCCCTATTAGCAAGTTCAACTTGTCCACTTGTTTGTGGGTGATAAGGTGTAGAAATTTTATGGGTTATTCCATATTTCTTCATTAAAATTTCAAATGGTTTGTTACAAAAATGTGTACCCCATCACTAATAATGGCTCGAGGAATTCCAAATCTACTCAAGATATTCTCTTTCAAGAATTTGACAACTGTTTTGTGATAATTGTTTCGATATGGAATTGCCTCGACCCATTTTGAAACATAGTCTACTGCAACAAGGATGTGTTGACCCAGGGATGGCAACCCATGAGAGGGGTGAATTGGGTTTTTATTTATCAAAACAGATTTAGAAAACTTTTCTTAAAAGGTCAAAATTAGTTCACTCTTTCTTTGAAAATAAAAGTGAAGAAGATGAAATTAGAATTGATCAAAGATGCAATCAAAAGAAGAATAATGATGAACAATCACAAGTGCAAGTAAATGTAAAGAGCAAAGGGATAGAGAGAGTGCAAACTCAATTTACGTGGTTCGGCAAACCTTGCCTACGTCCACGGGCTCCTAGCTCCACAAGCTAGGCTTTCCACTAAGTTGTAGAATTCTTTACAACTTGCTTGATGAACAGCCTCACTAAGACTTTTTCTTCCAACTCTTGATAACACCACACCAAGAGTTCTTCTTGATGAACAACCTCACCAAGGCAACTTCCTTCAACTCTTGATAATACCACACCAAGAGTTCTTCTTGATGAACAACCTCACCAAGGCAACTTCCTACAACCCTGGATAACACCACACCAAGAGTTCTTCTTGATGAACAACCTCACCAAGGCAACTTCCTTCAACCCTTGATAACACCACACCAAGAGTTCTTCTTGATGAAAAACCTCACCAAGGCAACTTTCTTCAACCCTTGATAACACCACACCAAGAGTTCTTCTTGATGAATAACCTCACCAAGGTAACTTCCTTCAACTCTTGATAACAATACATCAAGAGTTCTCTCAAGGATAACTTTTTATCCTTTACAAGAAGATCTCACTCTCACCACAATACAAGAACAAAGATAATTTTTACAACAAAGGTATAACTCTCTTCAAAGAGTAGATGAAGAATATAAAAGCTCTCTAGACTCGATATTTCTCTTGTTTTTTGCTTGATAGATGTTTCTCTTGCTCTTACTAACTGCATGGGAGAAGGGCTCATTTTATAGGCAAATGGGATGAACTTAATCAAGTGAAGACACCAACTCCAAATTTTCTGCCCACCATAAGAACTGAAATATTGTCTGCCATTTTTGTCAATGTTTCGTTTGAAATTTGGAAATCTGAAAAACATAAAAGCTCTAGAAAATTGAATAAGCTTTCCCACGCATCAAGAACCAAGTCATTTGGATATCTCTAGCTCAAGATATGGCCAAAACACCATTCGGTGCTCATGTGACTTGATTTTTCCTTCTTGTGTCAGTCCACCGACTTGCATGTGTATTATGTCAGCCTTCCCTTTGAATTTTGAATTTATTCAAAGAATATGAAATGTTCTCCATTAAATCATCTTTCCAATTCCATAAGAATGAAGCCATTTGGATATCTCTAACTCAAGATATGAATAAAACATCATTTGGTGCTCATATGAGTTGATTTTTCTTCTTTATGTCAGTCCACCGAATTGCATGTCAATTATGTCAGCTTTCCATTTGAATTTTGAATTTCTTCAAAACATATGAAATGTGCCTCATTAAGTCTCTTTCCAATTCCATAAGAATCAAGCCATTTTGATATTTCTAGCTCAAGATATGTCCAAAAGAGTATTCAGTGCTCATGTCAGTTGCTTCCATTTGTCTTTCAATTAGTGTGATGATTTAGACAACCTTGCACTTGAAATTTAAATTTATTTAAAACATATGAAATGTTATAAATTGAGTAAGCTTTCTAAAGGCTTAAGAATCATATCATTTAGACATCTATAGAGATATATATGACCAATTGATTGAACATTGCTCATGTGTCACATTCCTTGAGTCAATCCTTGATCTTAAACTTTGGTGCCTTTAACATGTAGTATTCTCCTTAGCTTCAATACTTCATTTTAATAAGCCTCCTCTTGATTTTACAAATATTTCATTGAATCTTATTCTTGCACATAAATAAACATATTACTAACACCTTATGAATCAATGTGTATTGTTATCATCAAAATTATCATGTAGCCTTAGGGCTAACAGGATGTACACAAAACCAAATGACGGTGGAAAAGGTCCCATAAAATCAATACCCCAACAGTCAAATATTTCAACGACAAGAGTGGGATTCAATGGCATCATGTTTCTTTTTGAAATAGATCCCAATTTTTTACAATTTTCACACGTTTTGCAAAATGCATGTGCATCTTTAAATAAGGTGGGCCAATAAAATCCACATTGTAAGATCTTAGCAGCTTTTTTTCTATACGAAAAATGCCCGCCACATGCTTCGGAATGACAAAATTTAATGACACTACTTACCTTATTGTCGGGTATGCATCTTCTTATTATTTGATTCGGACAATATTTGAAAAGATACGGATCATCCCAGTAAAAAATTTTCACCTCGGTTAAAAATTTTCTTTTGTCTTGAGCATTCCAATAAGGTGGCATTTTCCCTGTCGCAAGAAAATTTACAATGTTAGCAAACCAAGGTACAATAGCAATGAAAAATAAAAATTTATCAGGAAAAGAATCATTGATAGGTGAAGTTTCAATTAATGTCTCTGTCGTTAGTCTTGAAAGATGATCAACAACGGCATTTTCGGCTCCTTTCTTATCCTTTATTGTGATGTTCAATTCTTGGAGCAATAAGATCCACCGTATCAATCTAGGTTTTGCATCCTGTTTAGACATTAAATATCTCACAGCTGCATGGTCAGTGTAAACAATTGTGGAAGAACCAATTAAATAAGAACGAAATTTATGCAATGCAAATACTACTGCAAGTAGTTCTTTTTCAATTGTTGTGTAATTCATTTGCGCATCATTTAAAGTTCTACTTACATAGTATATGACATAAGGCTTACCTTCTTTTCTTTGTCCTAAGACAGCACCAACGGCACAGTCACTTGCATCACACATCAATTCAAAAGGTAGGGACCAATCAGGAGATTGCATAATTGGAGCAGTTGTTAAAAGTCCAATTAATTTATCAAAGATATTTTGACATTCTTGGGTCCATTCAAAAGAAGTGTCTTTTATTAAGAGGCTACAAAGAGGTTTAGATATAGCACTAAAATTTGTTATGAACCTCCTATAAAATCTAGCATGCCCTAAGAATGAACGAACCTCTTTGACTGTTTTTGGTGGAGGCAAATGGGAAATTAATTCCACTTTTGCTTTGTCCACTGCAATTCCCTTAGAAGACACCACATGGCCTAAGACAATTCCTGAAGTGACCATATAATGGCATTTTTCCCAATTCAAAATAAGACCTTTTTCCACACACCATTTTAGGACTCTTTCTAAATTTTCAAGATAATTATCAAAAGTGTTTCCAAAGACAGTTAAATCATCCATGAAAACTTCTAAACAATGCTCAACCATGTCACTGAAAATGCTTAACATGCATCTTTGAAAAGTGGCTGGGGCATTACAAAGTCCAAAAGGCATTCTTCTAAATGCAAAAGTGCCGAAGGGGCACGTGAATGTAGTCTTTTCTTGGTCTTCAAGTGCAATGAGAATTTGGTAATAGCCTGAGTATCCATCAAGAAAGTAGTAGTAGGAGTGCCCTGCTACTCTTTCAAGAATTTGGTCAAGAAATGGTAAGGGAAAATGGTCTTTTCTGGTGACAGCATTTAATTTTCTATAATCAATGCACATCCTCCAACTAGATGAGACTCTGGTTGGCAATGATTCCCCCTTTTCATTTTTAACCCTTACCCACTTGCTATCAGAAATAGGGTAGATAATTCCCATATTGAGTAGTTTAAGAACTTCAGCCCTAATAACCTCTTTCATATGTGCATTTAATCTTCTTTGAGGATGTTGGGGT
Source organism: Boswellia sacra (assembly GCA_013180625.2). Classification (NCBI taxonomy): domain Eukaryota; kingdom Viridiplantae; phylum Streptophyta; class Magnoliopsida; order Sapindales; family Burseraceae; genus Boswellia; species Boswellia sacra. Next base: position 52,843 of record SNVD02014895.1, on the reverse strand, counting down.
GTTTTGGCATTTTCCTCTAAATGTATTCGATGTGTACAAATTAAAGGGTTAATGTCTTTTATATCTTTTAAAGTCCACCCGATTGCATTTTTATGCCTTTTAAGCACTTCTATCAACTTACCTCATTGCTCGCATGTGAGGGATGAAGAAATTACCACCGGATATGTCTGACTCTCCCTAAGATATGCATATTTCAGTCCTTCAGGTAAGGGCTTCAATTCTAGCTTGGGAGCTCCATCTTCCTTGCTTTTATTCATTTGCCCCAATTCTTCAAATCTTGATTTTGAGCCTTTTTCCATCACCTGTGCACAATCCAATAAAGAACACGTATTAGAAAGATCAGACTCTAGTTCTATACTTGATTCTAATGAATTCACTAGACAAGTTTTCAAAGGGTCAGAAGAACTCCCTTTTTGGATGTGATCTTCTACAATAGATTGAATTACATTGGCCTCGTCAATTTCATCTTCTTCTTCATTTGGTTGTTTGCATATATTAAAAACAATAAGTTCCAATGTCATGTTCCCAAATGATAGCTTCATGACTCCATTCCAGTAATTAATCAAAGCATTAGAGGTAGCTAGAAATGGACGCCCTAAAATAACAGGAATTGAATTGCTTACTTCTACCGGTTGTGTGTCCAAGACGATAAAATCCACTGGGTAAATGAATTTATCAACTTGAACTAATACATCTTCTACTACTCCTCTTGGTAACTTTAATTGATCTATCAGCAAGCAAAAGAGTCACAGAAGTTGGTTTTAACTCACCTAGATTGAGTTTTTGAAAAACCTAGTATGGAAGCAAATTCACACTAGCACCAAGATCAATTAAAGATTGTTCAATTTTATGGTCTCCAATAACACATGAAATTGTAGGACAACTTGGATCCTTATATTTCACTGTATTATTATTTTGAAGAATAGCACTTACCTGCTCTGCTAGAAAGGCCTTCTTTTTCACATTCAGTTTTCTTTTCACAGTGCACAAGTCTTTAAAAAATTTTGCGTAAAAAGGTACCTGTTTGATCACATCAAGCAAGGGAGTGTTGACCTTTACCTGTTTGAAAATTTCAAAGACTTCAGAATTGTGAATTGGCTTCTTTTGTGTAGCTAATGCTTGAGGAAATGGAGGCACAGATGAGGATTTGGTTTCCTCTTCGCTAGGTGTTGGTTTAGCAACCTCTTCCTGCCTTTTAGAGATCGATTCTTCTTCTTTCTCACAAAGGTTAGGAATATGTTTTTCAACAACCTTATCATTGCGAAGGGTCATGACTGACTTGGCTTGGTCAAAATAATGGTTATTTGAACTCCCTGCATTTGAGTTAGATTGATCTTTGGGGTTTTGCAATGTTTGAGAAGGAAATTTTCCCTTCTCTTGGATGCTAAATGTAGATGCAAATTTTGCAAGAGTTTCTGACAAATTTGCTAATGTTTGAGCAGTTTGACTATTGAAAGTCTCTTGCTTTGTAATGAATGAATGCAATGTTTCTTCAAAGTCATTCCTAGGAGGAGGAGCATATGCATGATCATGAGAATTTTGAAAATTTTGTCGTGTTTGAAAAGGGACTTGTGAAGATTGTGCATGATTATCATTTTTTCAACTAAAATTTGGATGATTTCTCCAACCAGGATTGTAGGTTTGTGAGTATGGATTGTGGTTTGGCCTTTTGAAAGTGTTCAAGGCATTGGCTTGCTCATGGAGACATTCCCTAAAGGCAGGCAAAGTTGGGCAATCATCAGTAGAATGGTCATTGTCATCACAAATGTTACAGACATTTTATTGAATAGAATTTAATTGACCACTCTTTTTCATTTCTAAAGCCTCGACTTTTCTAGCTAGGGATGCATATTTGGCTTGAAGGTCATGGTCTTCCCTAAGGTTGTAAATACCACTATTGAATGTCGAGGTTGGGGTTTTTCTTGGTACCTCATAGGTGCCAGCAGTGTCCCAATTTTGCGCCTTTCCTACCAAGGAATCTAGGAAGTCAAGTGCTTCCTCAAGGTATTTTTCTTTAAATTCTCCATTATACATTAATTCTACTAGTTGCCTATCTTGATGTGTTAACCCTTCATAGAAGTGTGCAACTATTCTCCAAGTTTCAAAACCATGGTGAGGACAGTTATTAAGTAGTTCCTTATACCTATCCCAACATTGGTAAAGGGTTTCCCCTTGTTTTTAAGAGAAATCCGAAATTTGTCTTTTAAGAGAATTTATTCTATGGGTAGGAAAAATTTTTTTCAAAAATTGTTGTTTCATCTCATCCCATGAACTGATGGAATTCGACCTCAAATTTTGTAGCCACGTTCTAGCTTTATCTTTTAAAGAAAAAGGAAAAAGCTTTAATCTAATGGTGTTTATGCTACAATTTGGGTCGGTGTAGGAGCTACATACCTCTTCAAAGAGTTTTAAGTGCGAATATGGATTCTCCATGTCAAGGCCATGAAAAGTGGGTAGAAGTCGAACAAAACTTGGTTTGAAATTGAAATGGATTGAATCTGGAGGAGAAACTACACAAGATGGTGTACTAGTCCTTACTGGATTCATGTAGTATTTGAGGGTTCTTCGCTGGTTTTGATCATTTTGTTACGAACGGTTGTCCCCTTCATTCGTGAATATTTTCACATGATTGTCGGCCATGTTTTGTAAGGAAGATGATGTTTTTCTAACAAGTCTACCACTAGATGTTCGTGACCAAATTTTCATGCAAGGAAGAGAGACGGAAAGAGAAGAAAAGATGAACACACAAGAAATTAAGATCTAAGATGAGAAAAGAGAACACTTACAATTTTTTACGCCAAATTTTACCATCCCCGACAACGACACCAAAAACTTGACACATCCGAAAAAGTATTGTCTCCCAAGTATAGGAGTGTCGAAGTAATAAACCCGGTGAGTCCGGGGTCGATCCACGAGGAAGGGGATTTTAGCGCTACAAACTATAAGTAAGCAAATATGATGTGGATGATTCAAAGGGATGACAAGATAATATCAACAAATATAAGTAAAAAATGAGTTCTTAAATAATATATGAGAATAACACAAGAGAAATTCACACAATAATAATGAGAGCTAAGGTTAGAGGATCCGCCCTTGATATTTCGAACAAGGAAAAACAACCCATTTTAGTTATATGAATTATATTTGCTTCGTTACCAATATTTATACCACTACTTGTAAATGGGTTCAAGTATCCAATGTGTCAATCTCCATATGTCTACAACAAATCAAGATTCCTAACTAGATTCATGTCGGTAATAAAGAACCATACGACATCTAGAAAGGATCCAAGCATTTGATGTGCCAAGGATTGTCGACAATTGATCAAGACCTCCACTTTATGAGTGGTGTCAAGATTGATTAAGAAAATAAATATAAATCATATAAAACAAACAACACAAGATTACGATTATTAAGCACATACCAAGGGTTAGAGAATTCTTATTCTCATATCAAGGGTTTCACCATTTCACCTTAGCAAAAGAGAAATTAGAAAGACATTATAAGAGAAAGAACACAAATTGCAAGAAAAAGGAAATTCATTAATAACATTAAAACACAAGAGAGAAACACCATACAAGATCTCAGCAAAGGCCAAGATGCCCTAATAGGTCACAAGGCACCTCTATTTATAGATACATTCAGGGGCAAACTTGTCAAATTATAAAAGAATAATTGTCAAATATTAGATGCACCAACTTTGACAATTAGGGTAATTAGGTGAACTGACACTGAACACTGATTTTGACATTGAATTTATGATAATTTTAATCACATGTCTTCATGAAAGTCGTAGATATTTCTCTCAGCTTTCTAGAACATCTTGGTTCATATGATTTGGATACATATTATGAGAGATATGGTCAAAATACTGAGGCATGGTCAGGCTAGGCTGAAACTGCAAATGGATTCACTTCAAGCCCATTTTTGGTTCACTAAGAGCCCGAATTTGATGATGCTTCTGAAATGAAATCTTGTAGATAATTTAATCAGCTTTCCAAAACATTAAGAGTTGCACCATTCTGATCCAGAAATAGAGAGTTATGCCCATTTTTTTAAACCTATAACAAAACCAAAATTAAGAGAAAGTTAATTCCAATGATGCAAAGACTACAAATATGTTTAAGTTGAGGAATTTAATGACACTATTAATGCAATATGATGAATTAAGCTCTCATTAAGTATACATATTTAAGTGTTCATCACCATGATTGAAGAGATCAATCCTATTGTTGTAGGAATAATGAAGAAATAAAGGCACATGCTTGGTTTTGGCTTGGGCAAAACTTATGAGGGTGTTCCAACTTTTCTGAAATTTAAAAGCCAGTTTGACAAGAGCGGCTTGGGCTATAAATATGGAGAATACAATAAATTGATAAAGGTAAGTAGATTTGGGTTCCTAAGAGGAAGGGTATAAGATTTGTGAAAGCTAAAGAGCCACTATTCACTGGAGAGGTAAAACCGTGAGAACATAATGGGACTACCAAGCCTAGGTTTGAGATATTGAAGAACGTGATAGATTTCAAGGCCTTGGCACAAGAAGACAAGCTGGCAAAAATAGTAGAGAAGCTGAGCATCAAGCAAAAGCTAGCATATAAGGATTGACTTCATATGAGTTGGCAGCTGTGGTAGAGAGCGACACTGAAGATGTTCCTATTGAGGATGATTTTGCTTTTATTTCTAATTTGTTTAAGGATGATTTTGTTTTTATTTCTAAGTTGTTTAAGGATGATGTTTTTGCTTCTAAATTTGATGTAATAAAATTTGATTTTGCTTACTTCTATGATGTTTTCTCTAATGGTTACATACATAATGAGTCTCATTTCACAAGGATATATGACATTCACTCCATTCAATTGCATTATATTAATCTTGGTACAACTAAACATCCTAAGAACATATGCCTTACACATGACATAACTCCTAAAGAGAGACAAAGAGAGATTTGGGAAAATTGTAAAAGGAAAGAAGCTATTGCCTTATCCTATGATGACATCCTTCGAATTGATAGAAGCATTGCTAAGCACATTATCCCCATGTATCCAAACATGAGGCTTGTGAAATAGAAACTAAGAAGGTTAAGACCAGAATGGGCACGATTGATTAAGAAGGAGGTGACCAAACAGATTGATACTAAGTTTCTCGATGTGGTGAATTATCTAGAGTGGCTTGCAAATATTGTATCGGTTCCTAAGAAGGATGGCAGAGTGAGAATGTGTGTTGATTATGGAGACTTAAATAAGGCTTCTCTAAAAGATGACCACTACCACATATTGGCATCTTGGTAGACAATGCAGCTGGAAGTAGCATGTTTTCTTTTATTGACAGGTTTTTAGCTTATAACTAGATCTTCATGGAAAATGAAGACAAAACAAAAGCAGCCTTTATCACTAAGTGGGGAACCTATTGCCACAAACTTATGTCTTTTGACTGAAGAATGTAGGAGCTACCTATCAAAGAATGGCTACCACATTATTTCATGACATGATTCATCATAAGATTGAAGTATATGTTGATGACACGGTGGTTAAGTTCAAAAAGCCTAAAGGGCATTTTGAAGCTATGGAAAGTTTTTTTAGAACACGTTTAGAGATATAACTTGAGGTTAAATCCAGAGAAGTTCATCTTTGGAGTAACTTCAGGGAAGTTATTTGGTGACCTCGTAAGGGAGAATGGGATAGAGGTAGATCCAAATAAAGTGAAAGTCATCCAAGAGATGCTGGCGCCAAAAACAGAGAAGGAAGTTTGTGGATTTTTGGGGAGGCTCTAATACGTTAGTTGATTCATTGCAAAACTCAACATAATTTATTTACCTATCTTTAAACTTCTAAAAAAGAATCAGCCTGTGGAATGGAATGATCATTGTGAAGCAGTATTTGAAAAAATCGAAGATATTTGACAAATCCTCGTGTTTTTAGCCACCAAAGCCTAAGAGGTGTTTGATCTTGTATTTAACAATTGAAGACAAAGCCGTTGGAGCCATGTTGGCACAAGTAGATGAAAATGGAATTGAACACGCTATTTATTACCTAAGCAAGTAGTTGCTTCCATATGAAATGTAGTATAATTAGGTTGAAAGGACATGTTTGGCTATGGTATGGGCTTCTAAGAAACCATGTCATTATTTTTAGTCTTATCCAGTGAATGTTGTGTCAAAATTAGATCCAATGAAATATCTATATGAGACACGTTCCTTGGTAGGAAAATTTGGTAAGATGGTTGATTCAATTGTACAAATTTGACATTAACTAGGTAACCAAAAGGTTGTGAAGGGTAGGGTGGTGGCTGAATTTCTAGCTATGAATCCAGCTGAAGATGATATCTTGGGAGTTGGAGTTTCCTGATGAGCATTTGGAGGAAATTACAGTTATGGGATGGCAAATGTAATTTGATGATGCAGTAAGCAAGAAAGGTGCAGGGATTGGAGTTATTCTTGTTTCACCTAGTAGGGAAATGTTGCCTTTGGCTAGAAGGCTAAATTTTAAAGTCACTAAAACATGCCTGAATATGAAGCTTGTGCTTTTGGTTTAGAAGCTTTAGTAGCAATGGGGCAGAAGAAGTAGAAGTTCTAGGTGATTCCATGTTAGTTGTTTTACAAGCTAAGGAAGAATAGGACGTTAAAGAAGATAGGCTCAAGGCTTATTTAGAACATATAAGGGCATTGGTGATAAGATTTAAAAACTGCACTTTCACGCATATGGCATGGGAGTAGAATCAAGTGGCTGATGCCATAGCAACTTTAGCTACTGTCTGTGAAACGATTAAAAAGGTGCCAATTAAACTTTTGATAGTAGTGCAAACATCATTTCTATGCTATGAAGAAATAAAGGTGATGAGCTAGGGGTAGAAGAGAAATCGTGGTACCATGATCTGAAGAGATACATAGAGTATAGGGTGCTTCCTGAGCAAGCCAATGAAAATGACAAGAGAATTTTGTGGTAGTGTAGACATTGAATTTTTGAGGCTCAACGATAAAATGAGGATGAATGTCAAGTTATAGAAATGACCAAAATGCCCTTGGGGGCCAAGGAAAGAAAGGTGAGAAGGAATAGATGAAAGTTCTTGAAAACTAACACATGACCTACAAAAATCATAGAAATTAATCCAGAAGGAATCTACAGACGAGTCATATACCATTGCAAAGCTTTGGATGTCTAGTTTTTTCAGAAATTTATCGAAGTTGAACTTGAAAAGTTATGTGCAATTGAATAGATGAAGGTCAGAAAGGATTGCACTATAAAATTACAAAATATGAAGGTCTGTAATGTAAACAGCCACCTGGCTGTCGGATAGCCACTTGACTGTTGTCCATTTATTTTTGGAAAATTGCAATTAGAAGCTTCCATATTTGATTTTCCTTTCCTTTTTCACTTGCACCCTTCAACTATATAAACCCCTCTCCTCCTTACTTTTCAACACACATTAAATTCATCTCTTCTCCCCCTTAAAGATATGCTTGAGAATTCAATGAGTCTTTTCTGGTTTAAAGTTTTTTGGCGTTTTATATTGCTTAAACCCGGAAAGGGTACGTCCTGAGAGCAGTTTTATCTTCTCCCTTCTATTCCCTCATTTATTTTTCTCGCTTATAATTAAGCATGTTTAGGGTCGTTTATGCTTATAATTAGCATGTTTATGATTTATTTTGATTCTTAGAAACATGATTAGGATTTTATAGAATGGCTTAATCATTTATTTGTTTTACAACGTGGAAATACATGTCAAGGTAAGTTCGCTTTCCTTTCTTTTATTAGAATCATGTTTAGGAGTTTATTTTCTTTACAAATGTCTTATAATCATGTTTGGCAACACATCAATAGAATCATGCTAGGAGAACCTATGATTGCTTTGAAGTATGCTACGAAATAGCATAGAATAAGTACGAATTGCCTTAATTACCCTTGAACGCGTTGATTGAGTTAGAATATCTTTGTTTTACCATGATTGCTTGAAGTAAGCTAGAATATGCCATGATAACCATGTTTAGGCCAGAAAGGCCATGATTACTTATAAGTTGATATAATTGTGCTAGAATAGCAATAGTTAGAAATACCCTGATAAAATTATCAAATTTAGGTCGAAGTGCCATGATTCTAGATTATAGCTTTAGTTAGAATTCTAATTGATTTATATGAACATATGTATGAATATAGCATGTTTAATTGTATGATGCCATGAAGTGGTGGTGGACTTACGTTGGTCGTGAGGGACCATCACTTAAAATAATTGAATGCATGTTTGAATAATGCCATGAAAGAGGGTTGATATAGACGTTGAATAGACTCACATATGGTAGTGAAAAATTTCATTCTCTATTGAGTTTTAAGTGATTATTTATATTTGATATTCAAATGTATGATTTCTTTTAGGAACGTATGGAATATTTTTGAAGTATTTAATGCATAATTTACTTTACTGTTGAAGAACAATCGATGTAATCCTCTTCCTATTTCTCCATGTTTGAAGGAAATATAATATATTCTCCTTCCTTTATCTTTGCATGAATATACAACTGCTATGAATAAAATCGCCTTACATGCCTTAAAGAAGATAAAATGAACAATGTGTGCATAAAACGAACAACCTTAAGTGGATTATATAACAATATGAGATATTTTTATTTGGTATACCCTAGTTGAGACCAAATTTTGATCCGGGCAGGTCGAATGACTCGTACCTAACTTTTTGAACCCATCTCTAAAGGGATGAGGGTAGCTTAGGTCCTTAGGCGAGGGATTAGATTGCTCCCATTCATTCCCAATTAAATAATTTGGTGGCGATTGCTTTTCTCTAGATGTACCCATAGCTCATTTTGTTCATTTAAGTCTTGAAAGACGCTTTGACATAGTGTCGTGGTTACAAATGCTCTGACGGGATGAAATCCCCGTTCATAGTGGTAACTCCACTAGGGATAAGAGAAGTTGATTCTGATTGGGATACTCTTGCACACAATGAGCACAAACCGCCTGAACTAGTCGTGTGGCATTGGCATGAGAAGTCCTTGGCTCCATTCGATCCCTAGACGATTCATGTTGGTGTTGCCACCTTTAAGCATGTACCATTGAATTGGTGTAAAAAAAGACTAGCCCAAGGGGGCATATTTCACTCGAAGGAGCCTAGACCATTGGACCCTTGAGACTAAAGCCATGTAAACGAATCCATAAATTTCCAACAGGATGAATATCCAAAACTCATGTTGTAATGTATGTCTATAGATGTAAATTTCACATGATTAGAATGACATCAACTCAAACTTCATGGAACCATGAACGAATGCCACATGTCGCGTCACCTATAAGAACAAAATAGGGACATGTGCCATAAGTTAATGTTATCATGACGTTTAGAGGCCATGTTGTGATAATCATGGAGAATCCAAAATCAACTTGTATGTTAGAATTAGGTGAAAGAATCTCGCATTCCTACATCCCATGATGATGACTTGGGAAAGAGGCCAAAAATCCCAGGAACAGAGACTCGACCTTACATGTGTGGGAGAGACAAGGTTGGAAGGCTGAAAGTGTGTCTATGCCCTTATATGAGCATTCATCATACCAAGCATACATGCATGCATGGATGGCCTTAACATCTTTGTTTTGCAGTCATCACAACTTGGGTAGATGAGGTGGTCGTTTGACAAGACAAGAAGAACCAGTTGTTGAAATGGCTGCACTTAACAACAATAATGCTGCAATGGCTCAATAAGTATTCCAGACTTGTCTGAGTTCAATGGAGAGGGCAATCCGAAGACACATTTGAGACAGTATGCCACTATCATGGCCACCACTCCTTTGTCAAAGGAGTACCTCTTAAAGTACTTCATGTTATCCTTAGAAGATGATAGTGTGGTACCATGATCTCCCCAAAAGAGTCCAAGAAGATTGGAAAGAGCTATCCGAACAGTTCATAGAATAGTATCACCACAACAACCAATTGGGAGTAACTTTAAGGGATTTAGAGACGACACGCTAAAAGCCCAATGAAACCTTTTTAGAGTATTTGGTTCGTTAAAGGGCCAAAGCTAACAAGATGACCACGATGCCCATGGAGAACGACCAAGTCCGTATGGTGATCCATGATGCCCATGCCTTCATCAGTGATAGGCTTATAGGCTTTCTAATCAAGACATTCAAAGATTTGTATGATTAGGGCATTGAAATAGAAGATTTGGAGGCTAGGCAGAAGCAAAGCAATAATAGAAATCAAGGATAGTGTGGCCAATCTAGCGAGTCAGACAATGAGGATGCATAAGTGCATACTCGATAAAAGACTTGATCGATGATGGGAGAATTCCTAACCTAGAGAAATAATAATAATGTTTTGAAATGTCTTGTCTTAAGAATGATACGAGAGTTGTGTATTCGTTTGATGATCATTGATAAAATCGTGATACTCATTGGAAATAGATTTTTGGAAATACATGAGATTGTGTTGTTTGCATACTTGACTCTTTTTCTAGATGACGTTCATTCTTGATTCTTCAATCATTTGAGCACAATAGCCATGAATACGAAACTTGATATCACTTAGAGAAACTTTATGTAAATAGAGCTTTGTGTTGAGATCTCATAAGACTCTAGAACCCGTTTCATCACCGGTCAAGGCAAAATCCCAGGCTTTACAACATAAGGGAAGTGATTTAGGCCTTCTTTGGATTGATTGAGCCTTTCAAGTCCACCTCTGCTTACTTCATTGTCACTTGTGTAACCCATTGAGCCTAATCAAGCATTTTCTTTGACAAACCACAAAATTTATCCTAGCACTGGGAAAATTTTTTCTACATAGCACCCTTCACTCATAGCATATGAACATTCTAGAAAAGAGCATTGACATGCTTAAAGGAGAATAAAAGGAAGTTCACAAGTTTTTGTGCAATTTTGAGCTCAAAGAAAAAGAAAAATAAAAAATAAGAAAAGAAAACAAAAGAAAAAAAAGAAAGAAAAAGAAAGAAAAATAAAAGAAGAGTGCTAATCCTATTGTTTATAAAGTTTAGCAAAGCAAAAGCAATGGATGAAGACTCAAAGTTTGGGGGTACAAATGGAAGAAGTTGATGCTCCCAATTAAAACCTAGAATGGTTGTATGACTATGGGTGAGATAACCTCATAGTTTCCTTTATCATATCTTAACCCCAGCTTATCATTACAAGATTGATAAAGCCCTAATGATCCTTGATGTTATGATTAGCCTACATTAGTGGAGAGTGGTGTAAAAAGCGGGCTTACGATAGTCCTTCTATCTTTAGAGATTGATCACTAGTTTTTATTTGCATTAAGCTACCCGACTCTTAACATGTGAAATATGATTGACTACACACACAGACACACACAAAGAATCTTGAATGAAGCAATTCTAGCATTAGAATCAAAATTATGAACAATCATGATGTCAATGCATTACCTTTGAGCTATTGAATTTGAGAAATCTTTGAAGAATTCAAATGTGAATTAAATTAATGCACAACTCACATTTGGCGTTTCATCTTATTATTGGAGGATATTGGATGAAGATGAAAATCTGCTAGTAGTTCCCATTAATGGTATCAACGAAGGCAACCTTACCACCAACAATGAAAAAGCAAGATATATGGAAGAAGTTAGCCATTTTATATAGCATGGATGCCTACAAAGAAAGAGGAATAATGCCCTTAATGCTAGATAAAGAAAATCCCCAAGACAACATTGAACTCTTCATACAGGGGGTAAAGAATCGCCTGTTCATGTTGAGAAGTGAAAAGAAACAGAGGGCAAAGAGTTGTCCATTCATCTTGAGAAAGAAAAGAAGCAAGGGGGCAAAGAATTGCCCTAACCATTTTGAAAATCATGGTAGATAATTATCTTAATAATCTCAAAGGAAGTGTAAGAAATGGTTCCAGAATAGATAACCTTTCTTATAACCAAATCTTTAAAAAAACAAAAAGAATAAGAAAAAGCGTGCTAAGTTGAAAACCTAAAAATGAGGCTTAGGCAAAAATTAAGGCAAACCTGCTAAGTTGAAAACTTGAAAGGGTAGCTTAGGCAAAAGTTAGGGCAAACAAAAAAAAGAAAAGCCTGCTAAATTGAAAGCCCGAAAGGGCAGCTTAGGCAAAAGTTAGGACATGAAAGAAAAAAGATAAAGCCTGCTGAGTTGAAACCTAAATATGGCGGCTTAAACAAAAATTAAGGCAAGCTCGCCAAGTCGAAAACCCAAAACAGCAGCTTAGACAAAAATCAGAGCATGAAAAAAAAGAGGAAAATGATTGAACCCGCTATGTTGAAAACCTTAAAAGACGGCTTGTGCAAAATTTAAGGTTAAAAGAAATATCTAAAGGAGTAGAAGATTGCTGTTGAACCTTTGACTCGGATCAATCCTGATTTGATCCAATTTGATCAATGTCTCAGCTAGAATCAAGGGAACTTTTGTGAAATCGAGGCCCATATTATGAATAATGATCAAAAGATATGGATCTCCAAGACCGTCTAGTGAAACCAATAGAAACTGTGCAAGAAGGCATAACTGAAGAAGGTGAAGCCAACTGGATGAGGTCCTATCCATCACTTCAAATAAAAGCATGGTGGAAGATAATGTCACTCTACCACCGTTGGTGTGAATACCCGTGGTAGAAATCAGAAAGTCAAAGAAATGGGCAAGATGAGACATCGATGGTGTCTCGACAATAGGTAGAATGATGCTCTCAGGATTGGATGAATGACAACCCAGCATCGTGGAGAATTCCTCATAAAGAGGGCAAAGCTCTTGCCCATTGAAGTAGAAGACGTGATTATGAGGATCCTAAAAGGTTGTGCATTCCTTAAGAAAAGGAACATCAAGCTTCACTTGTCGAAGGAACTTCAAATTATAGAGACCACTAGATTTGAGTCGCTTCTAATCATCATCAATGGCCTCAGACATGTTAGAAAACACAAGAAGAGGTATTAGAAGCGAAGTGGAAGAGAAAAAGAGAAGGCTTATGGTGGCAGTCCTCACTCATCATCAACATTACATTAGCATCAACTAAAGAAGCAGCAACTAGGCCTAAAGACACTCAACCTCTCGCTCTAGATGCTCAATTTGCTGGCGACTCGTCTTGTCTAAGCAAGAACCATAAAGTTAGAAAAGATTATTAAGATAAAGGTCATGAATACATAAAACATTTTCTTGCAAGAAGCATAATCCAAAATAAAGCATTGTCTAGAAGTGACCGGTTTATGTAGAATCACAATGCAATATGAAATACTGGGGGTAACCGCATAGGAGAAAGGCCTAACAATTAGAGGAATGGAAGCAACATGATGTGCAAGAGGCCTGGATCAGGTAGATTAGTCTCGATGGAAGTAACATGATGCATAAGACGCTTGAATCAAGCACGTAATTCGTGGGCAAACCCAGATATGCAGGTTACCTATACGAGGTAGCCCAGTTTTGAGGAAACTTGATTCAAATAGAACATTTGAAGATTTACCATGAAGAAGGCATCTGTTTCAAAGAAGGAAGTTCACCATGAAGAAGGAATTTGAAGTCTACCTTAAAGAAGGGATTTTGAAGGAGAAATTTGATATTCACCTTGAAAAATGAAATTTGCCTTGAAAACGAAAGGTTACCTTGAAGAAAGGATTTGAAAAAAGAAGAAGATTCATAATTGGATAATTGGAAAGGTAAAAGGGTAAAAGAGAGAAGGAAAAAAAAGAAAAAAATAAGGAAAGAGAGAGAAAGAAAAGAAAAAAAAAAGAAGAAAAAGAAGAGGAGATAAATAGTAGAGAGAAAACAAGAGAAAGGAAAGAATAAAGAAAGAAAAGAGAGAGAAAAGAAAACAGAAGAAAGACTTTGTATCGACCCTAAGGTACTGAAGGGATTTACCGGTGACAAGCACCCAGTCATGACAATAGTTTAGCAACTCATAAAGAAAGAAGAGTAACATCAGTCAATAGAGTTTTTGACATGAATTACATGAAAGAATTCTTCTAGGTACTAGAAAGTAGTTTGTTGAAGAACACAGTGAACAAGGTAAAAATTTGAATTGATTTTACAACATCAAGAGATGTTTGAATTTTGTAGGAACTTGCAAAAAACAATGGAAGAATCCCCAGTGAGTCGAAGAATCAACACCATGATAAGAATGCCCTTAGTGAAAAGCATGATGAATGTAAGAGTAGTCAAGAATGAAGAACATGACAAATCAAGAAATACCCTAGCAGACCAGGAGGAATCGAGAATAGAATTAAGAATATTCAGGCATGAAACCCATTGAATATGGGGATTGAAAAATATCAAAGAGGCATGAAACTCAGTGAATGCAAAGTCTAAAGAGATCAAATAAGGTATGAAGGATACTTAGCCGAAGGCACGAAGAATGAGAAGGTCTAAAGATCATGAAGCAGTGCATGGTAGAAGTTTATCCAGTAGGCATGCCTTAGAAGGAAACCCTAAGAAGTAGTTGCACTTAAGAGTGTTTTAAGCCTTTAGAATAGGAACAAGACCTAAGAAGAGGCACACTGAAGAGTGTTGAAAACCCTATGAAGTAAATGCACTTAAGAGTGTTTTAAGCCCTTAGAATAGGCACAAGCCTTAAGAAGAGATGCCCTGAAGAGTGTTGAAAACCCTAAGAAGTAGATGCACTTAAGAGTGTTTAAAGCCCTTAGAATGGGCGCACCGAAGAATGTTCTCAAACCCTAGAATGTAGGTGCACTAAAGAGTGTTAGAAATCCTAAGAAGTAGGTGCACTAAGGAGTGTTTTGTCATAACATCATAAGGATGCTTTTATTTGCACTTGAATGGGCATCACAACCCTTAAATGGGCATATTGACCATTGAATGGGCGCTTCAGCCCTTAGATGGCACTGTCACCCTTAAGTGGGCACCTCAGGCCTTAGACGGACACTTTAGCCCTTAGATGGGAATTTCGCCCTTGAATGGTTCAACCCTTAGATGGGCATATTACCCCTTGAATGGGTACATCAAACCTTGAGTGGGCCCTTGAACCCTCGAATGGGTGCACCTTTTGTAGGAGTAGAAGCAGAGAAAGAAGATGATAAGAAAATCTAATAGAATGAATATGAACGTGAAGATGTCGAGATGGAAGAAGGAAAAACTTGGTGGGAGTACTTTGTTAGCCTTTGTATCTCACAAACCTCTCCAAAGTAGGGGGGTAAGCTATAGGCATTTAATTTTTTAGGCTTGATGACAAAATGAAGATGAATATTGAGTAATAGAAATGACCAAAATGCACATGGAGGCCAAGGAAAGAAACTAATATGTTACTTCAAAAATCATAAAAATTAATCCAATTGTTGATGAATCGTATACTATTGCAAAGCTACGGATGTCTAGTTTTTGTAGAAATTTATAGATCACAAATCAGAGTTGAATTTGAAAAGTTATCTACGATTGAATAGACAAAGGTTAGAAGGGATTGCACTGCAATATTACAAAACATGAAGGTTCGTAGGGTAAACAGCTACCCGACTATCGGACAGCTACCTGGTTGCTAGCTAATAGTTGTCCAACTGTCAAACAATCGCCCGGCTATTTGCTAACAGTTATCCGGCTATTGTCCACTTATTTTTGGAAAATTGCAATTAGAACCTTCCATATTTGTTTTCCTTTCCCTTTTCAGTTGCACCTTCAACTATATAAACCCCTCTCCTCCTCGCTTTTCAACACACATCAAATTCATCTCTTCTCTCTCTTGAAGACACACTTGAGAATTTAATAAGTTTTTTCAAGTCTAAAGTTTTCAGACGATTTATATTACTCTAAACCCGAAAAGGGTACATCTTGAGAGCAGTTTTCTCTTCTCCCTCCTATTGTCTTATTTATTTTTCTTGCTTAGAATTAAGAATGTTTAGGGTTGTTTATGCTTAGAATTAGCATGTTTAAGATTTATTTTGGTGCCTAGAAGCATGATTAGGATTTTATAAAGTGGTTTAATCCTTTATTTGTTTTGCAAGATGGAAATGCATGTCAAGGTAAGTTCACTTTCCTTTCTTTTATTAGAATCATGTTTAGTAGTTTAATTTCTTTGCGAATGTCTTACAATCATGTTTAGGAGTGCATGAATAAAATCATGCTCGGAGAACTTATGATTGCTTTGAAGTATGCTAGGAAATAACATAGAATAGGCGTGAATTGCCTTAATTGGCCTTGAATTCTCTGATTGAGCTAGAATAGCTCTGTTTTACCATGATTGCTTGAAGTAAGCTATAATACACCATGATAACCATGTTTAGGCTAGAAACACCATGATTCCTTATAAATTCATATGAATTATGCTAGAACAGCAATATATAGAATAACCATGATAGAATTATCAAATTTAGGTCGAAGTGCCATGATTTTAGAATATGTCTTTAGTTAGAATTCTAATTGATTGATATGAATACGTGTATGAATATACCATGTTTAATTGTATGATGCCATGAAGTGGTGGTGGACTCGTGTTGTTAGTGAGAGACCATTACTTAGAATAATTGAATGCATGTTCGAATAATGCAATGAAAGAGGCTTGATAGACATTGAATATACTCACATATGGTGGTGAGGAATTCATTGTCTATTGAGTCTTAAAGTGATTGTTTATATTTGATAATCAAATGTTTGATTTCTTTTAGTAATGTATGGAATATTTTTGAAGTATTTAAAGGAGAATTTACTTTACTATTGAAGAACAATCGATGTAATCCTCTTCCCTTTGCCCTGTGTTTGAAGGAAATTTTATATATTCTCTTCATTCTTTCTTTGTATAAATATACAACTGCTATGAATGAAGTCATCTTACATGTTTTAAAGAAGATAAAATAAATAATGTGTGCATAAAATGAACAGCCCTGAGTGGATTGTATAATAATATGAGATATTTTTATTTGGTATGCCCTAGTAGAGGTCGAATTTTTATCTAGCCAGGTCGAATGACTCATACCTAACTTCCAAAACCCATTTCTAAAGAGATGAGGGTAGTTTAGGTCCTGAAGCGAGGGATCACATTGCCCCCATTCATTCCCAATTGAATAATTTGGTGGTCAATTTCTTCATACGTGCCCATGGCTAGTTTGTGTTCCCTTAAGTCTAGAAAGAGGCTTTGACATAGTATCGTGGCCACAAACGCTCTGACAGGATGAAAGCCTCATCCACAGGAGGCTAGCACAATAGTTCACATGTCGTGGCAGGGTTATGTATAAAGGATGGTTGATAGGATGCAATTATGATGTGTGGATCAATAGGATGCAAAAAGATTATAAAAGGTGTGCACAAGTGGTATTTGTGGACCACAAATAAATCGGTCGGTGCTAAATAGGAAAATGATGAGACAAGGATTTTTTTGGTTAACTATGGAAACAAATTGCGTTCAATTTGTGAGGTCATGTCATCAATGCTAGATACATAGAGACTTAACACATTTACCTCATAGGGAATTGCAGACTATATCGTCACCTTGGCCGTTTGTTGCTTGGAGAATTGAGGTTGTTAGAGAATTGTAGCCATCAACTTCGAATGGTCATCGCTATATTGTTGTGGCAATTGATTGTTTCTCAAAGTCGATAGCGGTAGAATCTTGGGGACAAAGCGAATGGCCAAATTTATTGAAAGATATATGACATACCAATTTGGTGTACCACACCATGTAGTCAAAGATAATGGTGTGCAATTTTAGGCTAAGGCTAAAATATTATTGCAAAAATATAATATCAAACATCACAAGTCATCTCCTTATCAGTTGCAAGCTAATAGAGCAGTAGACACTACTAACAAAAACATTAAGAAGATGCTTGCCAGGACTTTGCAAACTTATATGGATTAGGTTGACAAATTACCTTTTATATTGCATGGATGTCAGATAACAACACGAAGTTCAATTGGAGCAACTCTACTCTCTCTAGTATATGGTGCTGAAGTAATTTTACCAGTTGATGTTCAAGTATAGTTTGCTAGAGTTTTGATTGAAGTAGGAATTATAGAAGACCAATAAGCAAAAAATATATGTGAACAATTGGTATTGTTGGACAAGAAAAGGGTGAGAGCACTCTATCACACGTAATTGTATCAATAGAGGTAGCTCAGGCTTTAAATAAAAAGGTAAAGAAGAGGAAGATTAAAAAAGTCGACCTCGTCCTCAAACAAGCTAGGCTTACAGTTTTCGATCCAAGAGGGAATTCAATCCTAATAGGGAGGGCCTTATATAGTGCAAAGGATATTATCAAGAGGTGCTATTAAACTATCAGACATGGAAGGCAATGAATTTGTTGAACCAATAAACATTGACAGGTTGAAGAAATATTCTGTGTCAAAACAAAATTAATTAACAAGAAAACCTGAAAAGGCCGGTTAATGACAGGAGTTGTTTTGTGTACACATATTATTCTAAACAATTGTAATTTGATTCATAAATAAAATGTGATGTTGGGAAACAAATATGTTTTGATAATGTCTGTCATTCTTGCAATAAATGGAGAACATCCAATAAAGAGCAATAAAATCAATGTCTTCATTTTTTCTTTATTGATGGCTCAGGTAATTGAAATGAAGACTATTGCTTGACCCGTTCTTGTAACTGTCAATTATTGTGAGATCAGGGGAACAGAACATATTCCATTCAATCTGGTGATGGGGCTAAGTCTCTCAAACATGAGTAAGAAGGCACTAAAAGAGTCTTCCAGGACAAAAGATGGCCACACGTGTCACGATTCTCTACTTCAATCCAATTGGCGATAAAGTTGAGAAGGGGCATAGAAGGAGCTATGAGTGAGACCAGCCAATAAGATACAATTACTATAGGTGTAGGTGGTCACATGCTGCAATCGCTACCATGGGTAAGACCAACGAATGTCTGTATCTGGGATTACTTGAAGATGCTTTGTCAAGGGATCCAATCGTTGGAGTTTGTGACAAGTGTGATGCTGAGGGCTATATCGGGCAGGATCTATTTGTGGTGATGCTAAAGGGGGTAGTTTCTCTTGAAGCCAAATCTAAAAGTAGTGGGAAATAACCATGAATTTAAACAAAAAAAGAAAAAGAAAAAAACAACAAAAACAAAAAAAAAAGAAAGTGGATCTTAGTTGTAGTAATAGGAGATTGCCTAAAAAATGTTGACTTTGACCAGTCCTCACACGATCGAGCCCATGCAAATTTTTAACAATCACTAAGGGTACCAGAGTCATCTAGAAAGTCATTTGGGGAATGAGATGTATCAATGAGTGGTCCCCAGAACCATCTTTAGAAACAAGCAGGAGTTAGGTCAAGAGACAAATCTCTAGAATCTGAGAAGCAAAAGTGGAGGCCTTGTCAATTATTCCTAATACTTGGAGAAGGGAAGGCAATATGACCCTCCCATTTACCAAGCATGTGTCCATGCTCAAACAGGGAATATGAAAGAAATCAGCAAGATCATTTGAAGAAGGTGGCTTTAATACTGGGAGAATAATACCTCAGGTACTAGATGATGAAATCCCTAAAATGGCTTTAAAATCCTAAAACGAGGGGCAAAGCTCTTGCCCATTAAAATGGAAGACATGATCTGCAGGGTCCCAAACGTTTGCCACAATTTTGAGGAAAGAGATGTCAAGTTTGACATGTTGTGGAAACCTTAGCCCTTGAAGCCCACTGGATTCAAGAAGTCACTAATCGGGGTCCTTCAATGATTTAAGATATGATTTCAGAGTTTTGAGAGTGGCCTCTATCACCTTGAATGTTGTATGAGGAGTTATGGGGTGGAAAAAGGCTTATATAAGGTAAAAAGAAACCCTAGGGACGTATAAATCCGTTTCAAGATTTATTTGTGATTCAAATTTCACACGAGGCAGGTGCATGCCAATCATGAACACCCAATATAGGCGTACACCTGTCCCTTAGCATGACAATAGGCGCACGCCTATGTCGAGGGTTGTATGCATGATTACCCTGTATAGTCACAAAAATTTGTAAAAATAGTTACGTTTTTGTATAACCAAATTGTTGTTATCATTGAACAAGATATGAGGAAAAAAATGAAACTTTATTCATAACTAAATGTTGTAAGGAGCAAATATCATCAGAAAGTTCAAAATAACATAAAAAATCTAAATCCTAAAAATTCCAAAAGTCATACACAAAGCATAAAAAGTAACCAAAATAAAAGTAGTCCATCATCTTCTGAGCATCATTGCCTCCAGCATCTCCATGATCCTGCCCTCCATCACCAAGATGAAGATTGGCAACCTCTATCTCTAAAGTAGCAATCCTCTTTGCCATCATCTAATGCAAGCCATGTACATATTAGCGTTTGCATATAGATTCATATAACAGGACATGCATATATTTTGACATTTTGTGAAAATAACTTACCCTTCTCCTAAAGCCTATCTCCGGGAGTATCCTCGATAGGCCAAGTACAATCCAACCAGTCAAGCCCTGGTATCTCGAGCCACCTACACATATGAAAATTGATGTTAGACTTACCTCAAAGGTATACAATGGTGGCAAAATCAAAATCGCAAAAGGAAAGAGAAGACTTACATGGGTGGTCCCTATCATAACAAAGGTGGAAGTCATAGATGGGTTAATAAGGAATGTATGCCTCTACATGACCACTCCCTGCTTGTCACCAGGACTTGAACCTTAGAAGTAATGGCGAGATCACCTACTATCATCCTAGGAGAAGCAGCTTGACTGGTAGAAGGAGATGTGGTGTCACCTGTTATACCAGACGAACCACCATAGTAGTGTGACCTTTTTTTCTAGCATGACCTGATCCAAAATCAGTAGCATCAATGTGAGGAATATAAAGTGGCTTTGTAGGCTGTAACAGACAAGCATGGGCCCAATTGCATAAGTTGTGAGAGACTTTTGCAGTTGGTTCCCTCATAAGCTCCTTTCGGATGTCTAAAGGGCCGTATGGGTCAAGTCAGATAGACAAGATCAGAGAAAAAGTCAAAGTCACCATCGAGATAAATAATAATGGGAAAAGTTTTTTGGATGATGGCAGTCGATCCTTACTCTTCTGGACCCAACTACCCATCACCCTTTAGAGACCAGTTCGGGAAGTTAGGTATGGGTTACACTTGCTCGGCATTAGTCCGGCCTCCGCTATAGGTTTACTAAGTTCTAGATTCTAGTTCACTACTGTTATCTCCTCCAGATCCTAAGTCTTATTATGCACAGAAATGCTTTTATCTATTTATTACATATGAGGTGTTGATATTTTATATACATACATAGAAAAGGAAGGAGAATTGATTACATTTCCATCAAATATGAGGAAGGGGATTGAGGATTACGACAATTTCCCGTAATAACTATGGTAAAATAAATTATTACAAAATATAAGGATCTTAAATCACCCCTTTATTATCGAATAAAGGTATTGATAAGCAGAATTTAAGCATGGCATTTGATCATTAACTAAGTCATACCATGCATAATTGGTAATTAGATATCACTTAATTAACTATTAACCATCATTCAATTATTCACTAACTAACAACTAATTAAGACATATGATGATTAACTGCATAATTCATTACTAAGCATGCATAATTAAGCCACTAATTAATCATTTCTAACCCTATACATGGTAACTATCTACTAATTAACTACTGCTAATCCTAAACATAGCACAATTAATTAAACTACTCTTAAACTAAACATGGCATACTTAATTAAGCTACACCCAAACTAAACATGGCATAATCATCTCCTAATTATACATAAGCTAATTATAACAACTAATAAAAATTTAAACTAGAAAAGGCCTCTAGAACCATACTTGACTCTAGTCACTATTAGATGAAGAATCTCGACTGCAAAAATCACCAAAGGATTGAATTCTCCAAGTATTTTCATTAAAAAGCTTGACTTGTCTTAGACTTAGGGCCACATGCCCTTATATAGCCCTGCTAAGGGCAAAAAATGAGCTTTTTTTCTAATATGGGACTGTAGACTACAGGTGACACTAGGGTTTACAGACCTGCTTGAGGCACGAACCCTAAAGGCGTGTGCCTATAATATGACATGTGGCTCTTTTCCTCTAAAGGTGTGTGTGTTTTGCCTCTAACTAGAGGCGCATGTGTGTAGTGCTAGAGGTGCCAAACCTATTCCTAGGCTTATTTCCTATTTCATATCATTTGGGTAGGGGTGTTGTCCCGAGGGCCTCTTGCCCCTTTCCAGCCCCACGGAAACCTTACCGCAAAGATCGATCCGCATTTGCATTAGGTGAATATATTTCCTAAGGTCTTAACCATTCCCCTTATTGATACTGTAGGCACTAGATTTTTGAGCTTGATGATGAAATGAAGATGAACATTGAGCAATGAAAATGATCGAAGTGCCCTTGGAATCCAAAGGAAGAAAGGTGAGAAGAAACCAACCAAGAGTCTTGAAAATTGACACATGACTTCAAAAAATCACAAAAATTTATCTATGAGGAATCTGATGATGAGTCATATACAGTTGTGAAGCTACGGATGTCTAGTTTTCACAAAATTTTATGGATCACAAATCAGAGTGGAACTGGAAGAGTCACATGTGATTAACAAAATGCAAAATTTAAGGGTTCGAAGGGCCACAACCCGTTGACTATTGTGAGATAGCTGGCTAGCCATTAAAATGTCAGCTAGCGATCTACCAATAGCCGATTGGCTATTAGAGTGTTGGCCAGTGTTCTCCCAATAGCTGGACGGCTGTTGTCCCTTCAATTTGGGAAAATTTTGCCACCAGCCTTCCTTTTTCATCCTCTTCCTTCCTTTTTCAATTTCAACCCTCAACTATATAAACCCCCCCTCCTCTTGGCTTTCCAAGACACATCAAAATCATCTCTTCTCCCTCTTGAAGACACACTTACGAATTTAAGAAGTCTTTTATAGTTTAAGGTTTTTGGGCGTTTTATATTGCCCTAAACCAAGAAAGCGTCTATCCTGAGAGCAATTCTCTCTTCTCCCTTTATTTTTCTTGCTTGGAGTTAAGCATGTTTAGGTTCATTTATGCTTGGAATAAGTATGTTTAAGATTTTTTTTGATGTTTAGGAGCATGTTTAGGATTATTATGAATTGTTCTAACCTTTGTTTGCTTTATGAGATGGATAAACATGTCAACATAAGTTCGCTTTCCCTCCTTTATTAGAAACATGTTTGGGAATATATTTTCTTTGCAAATGCTTAGAATCATACTTAGGAGCACATGTTTAAAATTATGTTTAAGAGAACACAATTAGAATCATGCTAGGAAGACTTAAAGATTGTTTTGAAGTATGCTAGGAAATAGCATAGAATAGGTAAGAATTACCATGTTTATCCTTGAATGCTTGAATTAGGCTAGAATAGCTGTGTTGGATCTTGATTTATGTGAATAGGCTAGAAATGTCATATTTAGGCTAGAAATGTCATGATCCAATATAAATTGTTATGAATTATGCTAGAATAGCAATAGGTAGAACTGTCATGATAGAATTATCAAATTTAGGTTGATGTGCCATGATTTTAGATTATGGCTTTGCATTGAATTTTAATCAATTGATTGACTTTCTTTTGAATAAATACCATATTTAGAAATATGACTAGAATAGGGCCATGAAGTGATGGTGGACTCACATTGATGCTAATGGACCATCACTTAGAATAATTGAATATATGTATGAATAACATGAATATGTATAAAGAGACTTGATAAGCATGGAGTAGACTTACATATGGTGGTCAGGAATTCCTTATTTATTAAGTCTTGAATTGATTGCTTATTAAATGTATGATTTGCATGAATATGCTATGTATAAAATATTTTATATCTTTGAATATTTGAAGTGTTAGAAGTAGAGTTTATTTTATTGTTGAAGAGCAATGCAATCCTCCCCCCTACCCCTTTGTTTGAAAGGAATGTAACTCTATTTTCCTCCCTCTTTCTTTGTATGAATTTACAATTATTATTAAATGAAATCACTTTAGATGTCTTAAAGAAGATGAAACTGGAATGTGTGCATAAAATAAACAACTTAGGCAGACTGTATAGTAACATGAGCTATTTTTATTTGGTATACCCTAGTGGAGGCAGGATTTTGATTTGTGTGAGGCAAATGGTGTTGACCCAGGTATGGCAACCCAAGAGGGGGGGTGAATTGGGTTTTTAATTATAAAAATGGATTTAGAAAACTTTTCTTGAAAGATCAAAATTATTTAAATCTTTCTTTGAGAACAAAGGTGAAGAAGATGAAAATAGAATGCAATCAAGAGAATGGCAATAAAGAACAATCACAAGTGCAAGTAAATGTAAAGAGGATAGGGATAGAGAGAGTGCAAACTCAATTTACGTGGTTCGGCA
The DNA here is from genome assembly GCA_013180625.2 of Boswellia sacra. Classification (NCBI taxonomy): domain Eukaryota; kingdom Viridiplantae; phylum Streptophyta; class Magnoliopsida; order Sapindales; family Burseraceae; genus Boswellia; species Boswellia sacra. Next base: position 28,593 of record SNVD02014895.1, on the reverse strand, counting down.
AACCTTGCCTACGTCCACGGGCTCCTAGCTCCACGAGCTAAGCTTTCCACTAAGTTGTAGAAATCTTTACAACTTGCTTGATGAACAACCTCACCAAGACTTTTTCTTCCAACTCTTGATAACACCACACCAAGAGTTCTTCTTGATGAACAACCTCACCAAGGCAACTTCCTTCAACTCTTGATAACACCACACCAAGAGTTCTTCTTGATGAACAACCTCACCAAGGCAACTTCCTTCAACTCTTGATAACACCACACCAAGAGTTCTTCTTGATGAACAACCTCACCAAGGAAAGAGTTCTCTCAAGGATAACTTTTATCCTTTACAAGAAGATCTCACTCTCACCACAATACAAGAACAAAGAAAATTTTTACAACAAAAGTACAACTCTCTTCAAAGAGTAGATAAAGAATATAAAAGCTCTCTAACTTGATATTTCTCTTGCTTTTTTGCTTGATAAAATGCTTCTCTTGCACTTAAATAAACATGTTAGTAAATCTCAATTAATCAATGTGTATTGTTATCATCAAAATTATCATGTAGCCTTAGGGCTAACAATCTCCCCCTTTTTGATGATGACAAACCATTGATTGCTTTAAAATATAATCTAAAATCAAGAATGAAAATGAAATCAAGAATAAACAAAAAGAGAGCAATTGTATAAATACAAGCAATCCAACCATTTCTCCCCCTTTTGTTATCATCAAAAAGATGTAATCAAATTAATTACTCCCCCTAAATATATTCTCCCCCTTAACATATGTTACCATTCAAAGATTATCAAATAAAAGAAAAATTAAGATATATCCAACATGCCTAATTCTCTTCTAATTATGCAAAATCTATCTTGACTAAGGGGTTTAGTAAATATATCAGCTAATTGTTTTTCGGTGGGAACAAATTCTAAAGAAATATTACCTTTTTGCACATGATCTCTAATAAAATGATGTCTAATCTCTATATGCTTAGTCCTAGAGTGTTGTATGGGATTTTTTGAAATGTTGATGGCACTTGTATTGTCACATTTGATGGGAATATGATCAAATACCACACCATAATCTTTTAAAATTTGTTTCATCCAAAGAGCTTGTGCACAACAACTTCCTACTGCAATATACTCGGCTTCCGCGGTTGATAAGGCAACAGAATTTTGTTTTCTACTAAACCATGATACTAATGCATGTCCTAGAAAATGGCAAGAGCCACTAGTGCTCTTTCTATCAAGAAGACTTCCAGCAAAGTCCGCATCGGAATAACTAATTAGATCAAAATTATCACACTTAGGATACCAAAGACCTAGATTTATGGTTCCAAGAAGATATCTAAATATCCTCTTTACAGCCTTAAGGTGAGATTCCTTTGGACAAGATTGAAATCTAGCACACATACACACACTAAACATAATATCAGGTCTACTAGCAGTTAAATACAAAAGAGAGCCAATCATACCTCGATATTTTGTTACCTCAACATCTTTTCCTTTCTCATCTTTGTCAAGCTTGGTTAATGTACCCATAGGTGTGTTATATGTCCTTGAATTATCCATGCCAAACTTCTTGAGAAGATCTCTTGTGTATTTAGCTTGATTTATGAAGATCCCATCCATTGATTGCTTGATTTGAAGTCCAAGGAAGAAATTTAATTCTCCCATTAAGCTCATTTCAAATTCTTGTTGCATGCACTTGGAAAATTCCTCACACATAGAAATATTAGTAGCACCAAATATAATATCATCAACATAGATTTGAACAATTAATAAATCATCATTTTTTGTTTTAACAAAAAGAGTAGTATCAACTTTTTTCATTTCGAAACCATTATCAATGAGAAATTTGCTCAATCTATCATACCATGCTCTTGGTGCTTGTTTCAAGCCATAAAGTGCCTTTTTGAGTTTGAAAACATGGTTTGGAAAATCATGATTTTGAAAACCAAGAGGTTGCTCTACATATACTTCCTCCATAATGTAACCATTTAAAAATGCACTTTTGACATCCATTTGGTATAATGTAAAATTTTTATAACATGCAAATGCACACAACATTCTAATGGATTCTAATCTAGCAACCGGTGCAAAAGTTTCCTCATAATCAATACCTTCTTCTTGATTATATCCTTGAGCAACAAGTCTAGCTTTGTTTCTAATAATGGTGCCATTTTCATCTACTTTATTTCTAAAAATCCATTTAGTGCCTATAATAGAATGATTTTTGGGTCTATGGACTAATTCCCAAACTTGATTTCTTTCAAATTGGTTCAATTCTTCTTGCATAGCCAAAATCCAACTTTCGTCATTTTCGGCTTCTTTAAAAGTTTTTGGTTCAAATTGAGAGACAAATGCAAAATGATTACAAAAGTACCTAAAAGAAGATCTAGTTCTCATACCTTGTGATGGTTCACCAATAATGAGATCTTTAGGGTGAGCTTTTGCATACCTCCATTCCTTTGGTAATTCTTGGGAAGAATCATTTACTTCCTCAAGCTTTTCTTATTGAAGTTGTAATTCATCTTGGCTCTTTTCATCAAGCCTTGATTCCTTGATTTGCCCTTCTATCTCAACAATATCATCATCAATATCACCATGTCCCATTACCCTTTCTTTGGCATTATCACCGAATGTCACATATCCTCCTTTATTCATGATTAATCTTGAGAACTTGGAGGCATCTCCGGTCATATGCCTTGAGCATCCACTATCTAAGTACCACTTGTGTTTGCCACTCCTTTGTCTCTACAATCAACATTCAAGGAGTAACTTTTTGGTACCCAAAAGTTCTTGGGTCCTTGGGGGTTAGTTATGGTACTTTTTGGAACCCATATTTGTTTCAAATTAGGATTTCTCTTAATATAGCAAGAATGCACTTTGTGTCCTTTTCTTCCACAATAAGTACATGAATGATTAGGATTATTCCTAGAAGATGCATGGGCAAAATAATTTTTAAAATACTTTTGATTTTTATGAGTTTTATATCCTAAACCTCTTTTATCAAAAACACACCTTTGGTTTTGTAACATAGAATTCAAATTTTTTGTGCTTTTTGTAAAACTATCAACAATATTTCTTAAGTCATTATTTTCCTTTTTCAAAATAGCATTTTGTTTCTCTAATTTATCAAAATCCTTTTGTTTTAAAATGTCATTTTCAGTTTTTAAAAAATGTATTTGACTTTCCAAACTTTCAAAATCTTTTTGCTTTAAAATTTCATTTTCATTTTCTAAAGCTTCATTTATTTCCACCAACTCTTCTAATTGAGATAACATGATTTTTGACTTCTTTTTGAAAGCATTGATTTTTGAATTTTGTTTATCAACTTGCACATGTAAATTTTGGAATGCTTCAAGTAATTCATCATATGAAAGCTTAGGATCATGGTTTAGAATACTTATCTCATTTTCTCTTAAAGCCATGAAGCACATGTTTGCCACATCGCAATCTTCTTCTTCATTCTCCTTCAAGATGATTTCATGAGTAATGAGAGAACCCATAAGTTCTTCTAATGGTAGTTTGGTGAGGTCCTTTGCTTCTTGAATTGCCGTCACCTTTGGCTCCCAAGATTTTGGTAGACACCTAAGAATCTTTCTCACCATTTCAACATTAGAATAAGATTTACCAAGAGATTTCAAACTATTAATAATATCCGTAAATCTAGTAAACATTTCAGAAATTGATTCATCCGATTTCATCTTAAAAAGCTCATAACTATGAACTAGCATACTAATTTTGGATTCTTTAACTTGACTAGTTCCTTCATGAGTTACTTCAAGTGTGTGCCATATTTCTTGTGCCGTAGAACAAGTAGATATTCTATTAAACTCATTTCTATCTAGAGCACAATATAACACATTCATAGCTTTAGCATTCAAACTCAATTTCTTTTTATCATCTTCACTAAACTCTTTAGGTTCTTTAAGCATGCATTCCCCATTTTCAATTTTGGTAGGAACAAAAGGTCCTTCCAAAACAATAGACCACAAATCATAATCAAAAGATTTCAAGAAAATACTCATTCTAGTTTTCCAATAAGAGTAATCACTTCCATTAAAAAATGGAGGTCTAGAGATAGAAAGTCCCTCAACATATGAAGTTGAATTAAAAGTTGCCATAGCTCAAAATCGATTAAGATTTAAAAAAAAATGAGCAACCTTGCTCTGATACCACTTGTTGACCCAGGTATGACAACCCAAGAGGGGGGGTGAATTGGGTTTTATTTATCAAAACGAATTTATAAAACTTTTCTTGAAAGATAAAAATTATTTCACTTTTTCTTTTGAGAATAGAAGTGAAGAAGATGAAAATAGAAGTTATCTAAGATGCAATCAAGAGAATAGCAATAATAAATAATCTCAAGTGCAAGTAAATGTAAAGAGTATAGGGATAGAGAGAGTGTAAACTCAATTTACGTGGTTCGGCAAACCTTGCCTACGTCCACGGGCTCCTAGCTCCTCCACAAGCTAAGCTTTCACTAAGTTGTAGAATACTTTACAACTTGCTTGATGAACAACTTCACCAAGACTTTTTCCTTCAACTCTTGATAACACCACACCAAGAGTTCTTCTTGATGAACAACCTCACCAAGGAAAGAGTTCTCTCAAGGATATCTTTTATCCTTTACAAGAAGATCTCACTCTCACCACAATACAAGAACAAAGAAAAGTTTTTACAACAAAAGTACAACTCTCTTCAAAGAGTAGATAAAGAATATAAAAGCTCTATAAAATTGATATTTCTCTTGGCTTTTTTTGCTTGATAAAATGCTTCTCTTGCACTTAAATAAACATGTTAGTAAATCTCAATTAATCAATGTGTATTGTTATCATCAAAATTATCATGTAGCCTTAGGGCTAACAAATGGCTCAAAGCTAACTTTTTGAACCCATCTTTGAAGAGATGAGGGTAGTTTAACTCTTGAAGCAAGGGATCAGATTGTCCCCATTGATTCCTAATTGAAGAATTGGGTGGCAACTCCATTTCTCCATACATGCCCATGGCTCGTTTTTTTTCCCCCAAGTCTCGAAAGAGGCTTTAACATAGTGTCGTGATCACAAACAAGCTGGCGAGATGAAAGCCCCATTCATAATGGCGACCCCACTGGGGAGAAGAAAAGTTGATTTCAATTAGGATACCAAATTCTAATACCTCATGTTCATATTTTGAGTCCTTACATCACTGCACTTTACACACAATAAGCACGAATTACCTAAACTAGCTGTGTGGCATTAGCATGAGAAGTCTTTGGCTTCATTTAACCATTAGGTGACTCATGTTAGTGTCGTTACCTTTGGGCACATACCATTGATTTGGTATAAAAAGAAACAGTCCGAAGGGGGCATCTCTCGCTTGAAGGAGCCCAGACTTGGACTATTGAGATTTAAGCCCATGTCGATGAATCTAGAAATTTTCAATAGGATGAATATCCAAAATCCATATTGAAATGCATCTATATGGATGTAAGTTCCCAATAATGAGAATAACATCATCTTAAACCTCATGGACCACGAATGAATGCCACATCCCATGATGATGACTTTGGAATGAGGCCAAAAATCCTAAGAAAAGGGAGTTGACCTCACATGTGTTAGAGACATAAGGTTGGAAGGTTGAAAGAATGTCTATGTCGTTGTTTGAGCATGCATCATATCATGCATACATGCATGCATGCATGCATGGTATTAACACGTTTGTTTTGCAGCCATCATAACTTGGGTTAGGTGAGGTGGTCGTTTCACAACACAAGAGGAACTAGCTGCTAAAATGGCCGCACCCAACAACAATAATGCTGAGATGGCTCAAATGCAGGCTGACATCTTGGCTCTTCAACAACAAATAACTTAACTTGTAAAAGTCATGTGGAATGGGCTTAACAACACAAACCAACCACCGCTAAAGGAAAATGATGGTTAGACTAGGCAAGGTAGACAGAGGGGAACGGCCTAGCCAACCAATATGAGCCCAAATCAGTCAAACAGTTGGCCAAAGAGATGGAGAAGGTCCAATCCCTCTTGAAGAATAAGGGACTAAAAAGAGTCAAAGGCCTAGGCGGCATGTTGCTCATTGGGGACAATGATTTGCCTCCACAGTTTCGCATCCCAAACTTGCCCAAGTTTGATGGACAGGGTAATTCAAAGACTCATTTGAGATAGTATGCTACTATCATGGCCACCACTCATTTGTCAAAAGTAGTATATCTTGAAGTACTTCATGCTATACTTAGAAGACGATGTAGTATTATGGTACCATGATCTCCCTAAAAGAGTTTGAGAGGATTGGGAAGAACTATCTGAATAGTTTGTGGAACAGTATCTCCACAATACCTAACTTAGGGTAACCTTAAGGGCTTTGGAGACTACTCATCAGAAGCCCATTGAGACTTTTAAGAGTACCCAGTCCGTTGGAGGGCCAACGCTGCCCATATGACCATGAGGCCCATAGAGAAGGACAAGGTCTATATGGTGATCAATGGAGCCCATGCCTTTATCAGTGATAGACTTGCATGTTTCCCAATAAAAACATTTGAAGACTTATATGATTTGGACAATGAAATAGAAGATTTGAAGGCTAAGAAGCAGCAGTAGTTACCCCAGAAGAAATCAGAGGCAATACCACCAAGCTAGTGGGTCTAGCACAAAGCATTGTCGAGGTGAAACCACCCAACAAAGGAACTTTAGTCGTTTGGGAAAACCATTGTCGAAGATCTTTGTAAGATTAAGAGCCGAAGGGATCTTGCAGCCACTACCACAAAGAGAGCTTCCAAATCCACTTGCCAAGAAATTAGAGGCATCAAGAGAAGTGTGAATTCCACCAAGTGACCAGTCATAAGACTGACCATTGCACTTGTCTTCGCCATGAGATTCAAGACTTGATAGACAAGGGTTAGATTCCTAATCCAGAGCTGGAAGAGCTTAACACAAGAAGTAATCCATTACCTAACTACAATTGGGTACCTCTACCATCGGACCGACATGATTAGGTCAGGCTTGACCAAGGAGCAAGTAAAAAATTATTTTAAAGAGCGTAGATCTAGCACGGCTGAGAGAGCCAAGAGAAAAAAGATGTCCAAGCTTGAGCAATAAGAAGGGTCCACTAGAAATGTGAACACAAAGAAGAAGCCCAAGGCAAAAAAAGTCTAAGGAGATTATCAAAAGGATGGAAGAAGAGCCCATCCCTTTGTCAACCTAGATTTTCACCAAGACATGTGGATGAACTAACATTGTAGTGAAGGAAGTCAAGGGAAGCTAGAGCCCAAATTTGTGTGCCTTAGTGACCATAAGGAAGAAGAACAACAGAAAGTAGCTGAAGAAGAGTTTGAGACAGAAGATGAAGTGGCATCCACCATGAAGAAGTCCACACCATCAAGTGCCTTTTCCAAGAAGTGGATGGCTAGAAGAGCCCCACCACCAAAAAGACTTAAGGTGAATAAGGGTAGTGAAGCTGGGAAAGGGATGCAAGGTAAGAGCCTTATGAGACAAGATAGCTGCCCTAGAAGGTACAAAGAAGTGAGAGTTATGGGAATATGGGATGACATTTCTAAAGTCAAAACCCTTCTAAACTTTTGGGCTAACTTTAGTAGTGATGAGGAAGTGGAAGTGAGAGTTGAGGGAGAAACACTTAAGGATGGGAATGAGAATGTACAAGGAGTGACAAGGTGTGGTAACCATTAGAAGGAGAAGGAAAAATTAATTGAGAAAGAAAAGACTATTGAGAAGGACAAAGAAATTGGAAGGAAGAAGCCAAAGAAGAAAGAGACCAAGTTATCAAATAGTTAAAGAAAGCTCAAACGAATGCTAGCATTTGGGACTTATTGATCTCATCCCAAAAGCATAGACAAGCCATGGCAAAGGCTTTAGCAGAGGTGGAGATGTCAATGGCTGCCAGCCCAAATGAGATGTTGCTGCCATGACTGGAAGGGAACCCAATAGGGTAACTGAGAAGAGTGTGATCACCTTCACTGATGATGATGATTTACCTTTTGAAGGAAGGAATCACAACAAGCCATTGTTTATCAATGTAAAGATTGGTGGGAAGACATCTTCTTGCATCATGGTGGACAATAGATTTGCCATCAATATTATGCCTATGAAGATATTGCACAAGTATGGAGTTAGTGAAGATGAACTTGAGTCTTGTGAGATGGTGATCAGGGCCTATAATGACTAAAAAATGAGTGTTATTGGGATTTTCAAGGCGTCAGTGAAGACTGGGCCTATCGAAGTGATGACTAAGTTTACAATCCTTGACATTCCAGTTACCTTTGCTACTATATTAAGTCGGGCATGGTTCCATTCGCTTGGTGGAGTTCCTACCACTTTGCATCAAAAGATTCGATTCAATATGGATGGGGAGATTGTGACCATTCATGCTATCTCAACCATTACACTCGTTGCTTTGATTGTGAAAGTTGAAGACCTACCTTACGTTGGAGGCTTTCATGTAGCCATGATAGGTGAAATCAGTTAAATTATAGCCGGAATAATGAAGAAACAAGGATACTTTCCATGAAATGGGCTTTCAAAGAATGGAAATGGTTTGCCATCTCTTCCAGATTTCAAAGGCAAAACTTTTAAATGAGGGTTGGGCTATTTGTTTGAAGAAGATGAAGGAGACTTTAAGCCCAAGGAAGGAGGGTTCATCAAGTTTGTCAAAGTTTAATATATGAAGTATGTGAGAGCTACTAAACCATGGGTTGACAAGAGAGTGTTGAAGCCTAGATTCAAGATTTTCAAGGACATACACCAGGGTTACGACCTGGCTAAGAAGAGTGAGAAGATGATGATCAAGGAATAGAAGCTTCTAGAGCTGCCAATGGACTGGTCCGTCGACCTTGCTGCCTTTATTGAACAAGGGATCAAGGATGTCTACTACGAGGATGTATTTGTTCCTAACCTCTTTGAAGAAGAGGACATTCTATATGTTTCAAAACTCAATGCAATAGAGAATAATTTTACTTATTTGTTTGATATTTATCCTAATGGCATTGTGCATGATAATTTACATTTCACTAGCATATTTGATATCCATACCATTCAAACTCATGACATTAATCTCGGAACAATTGAAAAACTCAAGAACATATGCATTGCACTTGATACAACTCCTGAAGAGAGAGAGAGAGATTTGAAAAATTATTAAAGAAACATGAAGAAGTCTTCACCTGGTCCTATGATGACATGCCTAGAATCGATAGAAGTATCGTTGAGCATACGATTCCAATGTATCTACACATGAAGCCAATCAAGCAAAAGTCTAGGAGATTGAGACTAGAAGGGGCCAAGAAAATCAAGAAAAAAGTTTCCAAGCATATTAAAGCTAAGCTTCTATAAGTGGTGAAGAAATGGTTAGCGAATATCGTGCCAGTGCCAAAGAAGGATGGAAGGGTCCAAATGTGTGATGATTACTGAGACTTGAGCAAGGCCTCATTGAAGGATGACTTTCCTTTGCCTCATATTGATGTATTAGTAGACAGTGCTACCGCCAATATGATGCTCTCCTTTGTAGATAGATTTTCTGGTGACAACTAGATAATGATGGCCAATGAAGACAAGATGGAAACAACCTTCATTATGGAGTAAGGAACCTACTATTATAAAGTGATGCCTTTCAATTTAAAGAATGCAGGGAAACTTACCAACAAATGGCGACGATGCTATCTCATGAAATGATGCATAAAGTGATACAAGTTTATGTAGATGACATGATGGTGAAATCCAAAACTCAAGATGGTCATTTTGAAGCTTTAGACAGGTTCTCAGAAAGGGTAAAGAAGTATAAGCTATAGCTAAATCCGATGAAGTGTGTTTTTGGAGTCATCTTAGGGAAGTTGTTAGGGTTCATAGTTGGCAATATGGGGACAGAAGTAGATCCAGACAAGGTTACGGTAATTATAGAGATGCCATCACCCAAGACCGAAAAAAGAAGTTCGAGGGTTTCTTGGGAAGATCCAATAAATAAGTCTAGTCATTACCAATTTGACAAAAATTTATGCACCAATCTTTAGACTTCTAAAGAAGGATCAACTAGTGGAGTGGAATGATCTGTACCAAGAGGAATTTGAGAAGATTAACAAGTACTTATAGAATCCACCCCATCATAAGACCACTTAAGCCTGGCAAGAATTTGATTCTGTACTTGGCTCTTGAAGAGGAGTTTGTTGGTGCTACGCTAGCACAAGAAGACGAGAATGGAATAGAACATGCCATCTATTATCTTAGCAAGAAGTTACTGTCATATGAGATGAAATACAGTTATGTGGAGAAGACGTGCTTAGCCATGGTATGGCTCTCGAAGAAGCTAAGGCACTACTTTTAGACTTATAAGATTAAGGTTGTCTTGAAGAAGAATTTGACGAAGTATCTTTACGAAGCACCACCCTTGGTGGGAAAAGTAGGAAGATGGCTAGTCTAGTTGTCAGAATTTGACATTGAATATGTCAAAAAAGAAGGTTGTGAAAGGAATAGTAGTTGTAGAATTCTTGGCCATGAATCTGGTCCATCATGATGGACCATGGGAGTTGGATTTCCTAGATGAACATTTGGGGTTAATCTTAGTAGTAGGATTGAGGATGTTCGTTGACAAAACTGTTAATAGAAATGGTGCTAGAATAGGAGTTATTCTAGTATCACCAATCGAAGAAATCATTCATTTTGCTAAGAAGTTGGAGTTTAGAGTCACTAATAGCATGGCTGAATATGAAGCTTGTGCCTTTGAGCTCGAAATCGTGGTTGCGATGGGCATTGATGAAATAGAAGTGCTGGAAGATTCAAAGCTAATCATTTCTGAAGCCAATGAAGATTGGGATCTAAAGAAGGGAAGAGTCAAACTACAGCTTAAGCACATTATAAGGTTGATTGGGAGGTTCAAGCAGTGTACCTTCACCCTTCTTCTTGGAAACAAGAACCAGATGGCTAACGCTTTAGCTTCTTTGGCATCCATTTGGGCAAATACCCAAGAATCAGGGGTGAGACCAATAGTGATATCGCAAGCATGGGTCCTTGCTTTATGGAACCCTATGTAATAGAAATTGAAATGGATAAGAAGCCAGGGTTCTATGACCTAAAGAGATACTTAGATGACATAATTTTACTAGATGAGGCCAATGAGAAAGACAGGGCTATACTACAAAGGTTGGCCCAACAACTAACTCGTCATCAATGAGTGGTGTACAAGAGAATGCCAAAAGGAATGCAATGAAGATGCATTGATGAGAGAGAAGCTAGAAGGCTCCTGAAGGAAATCCATAGTGTTGTATGTGGGCCACATATGAATGGGCTAATGCTTACAAAGAAGATAATGAGGTAGAGTTTTTACTGGCTAACCATAGGGATGGATTGCGTCTAATCTATGAAGAGGCATCACCAATAACAGATCAATGGAATTTTGATTCAACTACCCTTGAAGCTACAAGGAATCACAGCACTATAGCCCTTTTCTACAGGGGCATTCACATTATAGGCATGATAAGGCCATCAGTTTCTAATGGGCATCAATATGTGATGGTGGCGATTGACTACTTCATCAAGTGGATAGAATTTGAGTCCTACAGTAAACTGGGGGCAAAGCGGATGGTGAAGTTCATCGAAAAGAAAATCATATGTCAGTTTGGAGTGTCTCATCATGTTCTGACTGATAATGGGGTTCATTTCCAGGCTGATACTAAGGCCTTGTTTGAGAAGTATGTGATTGAACACCATAAGTTGTCTCTGTATCAGCCACAAGTAAACGGGGTAGTGGAAGCGGCCAATAAGAACATCAAGAAGATGTTGGCCAAGATAATACAAACATACAAAGACTGGGCTGAGAAGCTACTGTTTGTATTATATGGATATAGAATGACACCAACAAGCTTAACGGGCATGACACCCTTCCCGTTATTGTATGGTTCAGAATTGAGATAGAAATGAAATTAACTAGGGTTCTGATTGAAGCCAAAATTTCTGAAGGGAAGTGGATTCACAATTGATGGGAATAGTTAGCCTTCATTGATGAGAAAAGAATGAAGGCCAGATATCACTGTAGTTGTACCAGAAGCGGGTTGTTAAGCCTTTAATAAGAGGATAAAGGCAAGGACGTTCGAAGAAGAGGAGTTAGTCCTTAAACAAGCTAGGTGTCACAGGACTTTTTTTTATATGCGGATTGGCCTATGATAGCGCTAAGCACCTACTTAGCCAGCTACTCGATAAACCACACACTAGGCCACCCGAGGTTAACACGCAAAATCTACACGCAATGCACACACAAATTTTTTGAGACAAGGCACAACAAACTTACGGAAGCACCGACTTCCAACTTTTCTTTATTCCCTTAAATAAAAGATTACAAATGCCATCCCAAGGTATTGAGCTGGAAACACACACACGAGCAAGCTACTCCATTCGCTAAGTCTTTACCTCTCTAGAGTAAGCACTCCCTTGCTTCTCTTGTTGGTGTGTCTTAGGTGTTCCCCTCTTTTCCAGCCTCCACCCTTGGTACAATTTATAGGCAAAACACCAACCAACACTCCTGGCTGTTAGGTCCTATTTTCATGGGCTAAACGCCATATGGTGCATATAGTTGACATCCCCAACTACTAGGCTAGGTGGCATGCTCCTACGCTGCCACATGCATCCTCCACTACCCATGAGTGGAGATCATGGGAATGACTACCCGTAACTTCCCATTTCCTATCACAAGTATAACCACCCATGATTGGAGATCATGGCATGGGAATAACTTCCCCTGAGTAACTTCCCACTCCCCTCACAAGCATAACTACTAGTGAGTGGGATCATGGCATAGGAATAACTTCCTCTGAGTAACTTCCCACATCCCTCGCAAGCATAACTACCCGTGAGTGGGATCATGGGATGGAACATGGGAATAACTTCCCCAAGTAACCACCCACTTATGTTCCTACTTTCAACGACATGGTTGAGTCCTCTCAACCACCAAGTTAGTGCGGAAGTTGTAGCCCACCATTTGTGCTGCCACTTCCTACACCTGAGGAAGTAACTTCTAGCCCACTAATTCCTTAAATTTAGGTGAGATAATCCTCTTGGACACATGCCATGATTGATGCCTGCTAACACACCCATTTGCACCCCGAATCGCAGCTGTGCGCCGTGTCGCCCGTTGCCATGCGCCATGTCGCTACTTCGTTATGTGCTACCCGTGCACGTGCTTGCTGCCTCGCAAGCGTCCCAGCTCGCATGCATGCATGTGCTAGTACCGTTGCACCACATGGCCCTCTATGTACGCATTGCATCATTGTGTCACGCCCACCTCCCTTGTGCACTCCACACATCATGCCCACAACCCATGCGTGCATGTTATCTCACTGTGCCATGCCCATTATGCTTGCTTCCTGTGTGTGCGTTTCATTGCGCTACACATCCCCATGTGTTAGCATTCACATTGCCTTGCACTTCTCCTCGTGCATCAATGCCTCTATCACACCACACAACGTCTCTACGTCTTGCTTAAGCACTCACCTGTGTACTTCTTATGGGCATGCACCCTTGTAGCCCCATCCAAGCCATGGCATGACACAAGGTATGCTATGCCAGCCATGAATGAATATTAAGGGTGTAAGAAACCACCCCCACCAAAAGAGCCCAACGTCCTCACCGGAAGGATGTTATTGTTACCCTTCGCACGTTTCATCATCATGTGATCTTCCTCTCCCAAATACCAATCTTATATGCTACTGCCTCGGAATTAGATACTCCCTTTCTCTAACTCTCCCTAGCTTCAATGATCAAGGATCTCACCCACATCCTTGTCCTACTGTCTCAAGAACACAAGAGGAGCTCCTTGGCTGGTTGGTGCCCAGCCAATCAACCAAGTCTCTAAAGGCATTAGGAACTCACACGATTAGGCTTAGTTTGTAGCTTCACCCAAAACTACAATAATTTTGACAACTACCCCAACTGTCCAGTTAGAATTAGGCCTTGACACAATGTGCTAGCTACTCTCCCTGCTGCTACACTTTAAAGGGCTACACAAGTCACCCGAACCTAATTCTCTCATGTGACTCTGGCCACACGCTGTTATTGTTACGAATTTCTCCCTACGTAGCGCAATCATCCCCGATCAATTTGCCCACAAATTGATGATGATTTGCAGTCTCTACTCAACTCCATTCCCCCATGGTGTTGAAAAAGCACCATTGAAAATCCGCTCATGAACCGCACCAACAATTCTCTATCTTCTGGATTTAAAAGATACGCCACCACATAGCAACTCTACTACCTCAGTTTGTCGGGTACGTATGTAGTATCGCATGAAACTCCATGTTTCTCGAATTAATCTATCCCACAAGAATGATTCTTTGCCAACCTTTGCTACGCATGAATGAATTCCCCCGAAAATGACTGCATGAGTTTCTCATCAATCTCCCAAAGGCTGTTGAAGACTCGCGCCTTTATTTCCTTAGTGCATTCACCCATGAAAGCACTATTTGTCACTACAATGCATCCCCGTGATACCAGCACGATTGCTCCTTAGCTTGGATATACGCCACTGGTAAGGAACTAATGTCAGGGGGTCATTGCACCATCAGTCCTCTCACTGTAGTGATTGCCCATATCAATCAATTGGTAAGGGTTTTTGAAAGTCCAGGATAGACCCCATTTGCATCCTTGATAGCTGACACCCCAAGCCACTCCGCTGGACCCATATGCGCCATTAAAAAGGACTCCACTCCCATGTCAAAACCTATCTCCAATTGCCTAGCCGATTGGAATGCCCTCACTCCACGTCTGCCACTAGTCAACAATTCAGCCTTCACCTTTACCGAATTCTCTAGATCCAGTATGGATACCGTACACAAATAAGGAATCAAACCCATGTTGTATTGAAGAAAAAACTCCATCCCAAGTATCAGACCAAAATCGCTCAATGGAACCACTGTTAAGTTCACCGGCCCCTCCCACGAGCTAATCCGTATAGTCGTGGATAGTGTTCCACAAATCAGCATTGTAGAGTTCGTTGCTTTGACCTCTAGCGAAGAGCTCTCTGGACACAACTCCAACCTTTCCACTTCCCTTGAAGAAAGGAAATTGTGTGCAGCTTCCATATCCAACATAGCGTGCACAGATTAATTTTTGACCTTCTCTGGCTCGCTTTCTGCTACCAAAGCATTTAGCTCACTCCATCTTGGATAGTCCCTTACCCTATGAGGTCCGTCACAAATGAAGCACCTCGTAAGCTTGCTTTTGCCCAGCTACAAATCCCCTTGTTAGACTCAGCTTCCATGTTCTCTCCCTTGGAAACTCCAACCTTCTTCCTTCCCTCGGGCTTCTTCCTCTCATGCATAGAAAATGCCTCTAAATGGAAGTCAGCCAAACCATCTGCAATAGCAATTACAGTTGGTAAATCCATTACCCCTTGCGTACACAACTCTGGTTACACCTAAGGCTGCAATCCTGACAAAAAGTTAAAAAGCTTGTCTTCATTCGACATGTTCTTGATGTCTAACATCAAGGAGCTAAATTCCTTCACGTACTCGCACATAGAACCCGTATGCTTGAGCTTCTTTAGGCTTTCTCTTGTAAGCCATCCCGCATTGCAAGGTAGGAATTGACCCTTCAATTCCCACTTGAGTGTTTCCCACTACTCAATGATTGGCTGTTCGCCTTTGACATCCTCCTCACACACAAACTACTCCATAGTTCCATGTAAGGTTGCAATCTCAGTCTCACGTATCTCTGATTGCTACATTAGACTCTCCATAGTCTATGTTATGCCAATCAAGCCAACTTATCCTTGAGCGGTCTTGTCTCTCATTGTGCTAAAAAAATCACCCAAATGTGTGTGGACAGATTTGAATCATGCTTGACCCTTCAAACGTGCCTTTGTTAACCTTGGCCTCTTTGCCACAACCTGATTGACTCAACCAATTGGGTTGCCTTCGCCACAACCGGGCTCGAATACTACTTTGGCCCTCTTACGTAACCTTGGCTCCCCTCGCCAACCTGGCTCTCCTAGCTAACCCGACCCTTCTCGCCAACCTGTCTCTCATCGCCAACCTTGGCTCTAATACCAATTTGGCCCTCTTGGCCAACCTTGGCTCTGATACCAACTTGTCATAGGACTTTTCTTGATATACGGATTGCCATGCGATAGCACTAAGCACCTACTTAGCTAGCTACTCAAAAAACCGCACATTAGGCCACCCGAGGTTAACACGCAAAATCTGCATGCAATTCACGTACAAATTTTTCGAGACAAGGCACAATGAACTTACGAAAGCATCGACTTACAACTTTTCTTTATTCCATCAAAGAAAAGAATACAAATGCCGCCCCAAGGTATTGAGCTGGAAACACAACACACTAGCAGAAGCTATTTCATTCACTAAGTCTTTACCTCTCTAGAGTAAGCACTCCCTTGCTTCTGTTGTTGGTGTGTCTTGCGTGTTCCCCTCTTTTCTAGCCCTCACCCTTGGTATAATTTATAGGCAAATCACCAACCAACGTTCCTGGTTGCTAGGTCATATTTCCATGGGCTAAATGCCACATGGTCCATGTAGTTGACATCCCCAACTACTAGGCTAGTTGGTGCGCTCCTACGCTGCCACATGCATCTTCCACTACCCATGAGTAGAGATTATGAGAATAACTACCCGTAACTTCCCATTTCCTCTCACAAGTATAACCACCCATGATTGGAGATCATGGCATGGAAATAACTTCCCCCCGAGTAACTTCCTACTCCCCTCACAAACATAACTACTCGTGAGTGGGATCATGGCATGGGAATAACTTCCCTCGAGTAACTTCCCACTTCCCTCACAAGCATAACTACCCGTGAGTGGGATCATGGCATGGAACGTGGGAATATCTTCGCCAAGTAACCACCCACTTCTGTTCCTACTTTAAAGGACATGGTTGAGTCTTCTCAACCACCAAGTTAGTGGGGAAGTTGCAGCCCACCATTTGTGCTGCCACTTCCTACACCTTAGAAAGTTACTTCCAGTCCACTAATTACTTAATTTTAGGAGCCACAATCCTCCTGGATATGTGCCATGATTGATGCCCACTAACATACTCATTTGCACCATGAACCGCTGCTGTGTGCCACATCGCCCGATGCCATGCACCATGTCACAGCTTCGTTGTGAGCTACCCGTGCGCGTGCTTGCTATCTCGCAAGCATCCCGACTCGCATGCGTGCATGTGCTAGTGCCGTTGCACTACGTTGCTATCAACGTACGCGTTGCATCATTGTGTCAGGCCCAACTCCCATGTGTGCTCTGCGCATCATGCCCGCAACCCGTGAGTGCATGTTATCCCACTGTGCCATGCCCATCTCCATGCGTGCACCACATTATGCTCACTTCCCGTGCATGTGTATTGTTTTGTTGCGTTACACACCCCCCTGTGTTAGCATTCACATTGCCTTATGCTTCTCCTCGGGCATCAACGCCTCTATCACGCCACGCAATGTCTTTGAACCTTGCTTAAGCACTCACCCATATGCTTCTCGTGGGCATGCACACTTGCAGCCCCATCCAAGCCATGGCATAATGCAAGGTATGCTATGCCAGCCATGTGCGAATATTAAGGGTGTAACACTAGGCCAGTACTGTTTGATTTGAGAGGGAAGTTCAAGCCAAACTGGGAGGGCTCATTCATTATGACGAAGGTCATGTCTGGTGGAGCCATCATCTTATTAGACATGGAAGGGAATAGTTCATTGAGCCCATGAACATGGACAGGCTGAAGAAATACTTTATGTGGAAGAAAAAAAAAAGAAAAAGAAAAAAGAGAAAAAAAGTGAGAAGAACAATAATTAATCAAAAAACCAAAAATGGTTGATTAATGATCGAAGCTGTCTAATTGTGAACATATTGTTCAAATAATAGATGATTGTACTTTTATTAATGAAATGATATTGTTTGGAAATGAATATGTCTTTGAAATGTCTTATTATTTTGCATAACAACAAAAGGAAAGCATCTAATATCTAAGCTAATAATGAAACTATCAATGTTGTCTCTGCCTTTTCTCTATACTATAAATATGATAGCCATATCGCTCATGGCTCTGTTTAGCTCGTATAGCAGGATCAGGAATGGAAGCCTGAAAGGTCACCCAATCCTCTTATCAATCCTCTATCTCAAAGTTAAGGTCATGGAATAGATTCCTCTCGATGGTTGAATGCAACCAAGAATCCTTCACATGCTCTGGATAACGAGCAAACAGTCTCCCAGGATCAAAAGCAGTCGGTGAATCCACGAGCGTCTGCTTAAGTCCATATTGCTGATGTAGTCTAGCAGGATCATAAATGAACTGTAAGTGAAACTTGCCAAAGGCATAGACGCGATATAGGTCTCAACTATCACATGCTTTGGCCTCCACCATGGACAACGCCAACGAATTTGAATATCTAGAATGACTCAGAGCCAATCGAACTAAGAGGATCGTTTCTCAAGTCTCCTCATATGAAGTTGAGGGCCATAATGGAAAATATCCCCTCAAAAGGTGTTAGAATAGGCAACCTCTCTTGCAACCAGATATGAAAAAGAAAAATAAGAAAAAAGCATGCAAAGTCAAAAACTTGAAAATGTAGCTTAGGGAAAAATTAGAGCATGAAAAGAAAAAAAAAAAAAATATAAAAAAGAAAAAAAAAGAGAAAAGGAAAAAAAAGAGACGAAGTAGAAAAAGCCACTGAGTTGAAAACTTAGAAAGGGTAGCTCAGACAAAAGTTAGGGCAAGCTCGCTAAGTCGAAAACTTGAAAGGGAAGCTTAGGCAAAAATTAGAGCATTAAAAGGAAAAAAGAAAAAGAGAAAAAAGGCGATTTAGGCAAAAAATAGGGTTAAAAGAAAAATACCTGAAGAAGTAGGAGACTACCACGGAAACCTTAAGTCTGCGGGCTACTGGTCTTAAGGATTGTTGTAATATACAATCTTGACTCAGGTGTAACAACGCCACGTACCTCTTTTCTTGCATTTTGTGTGTCGATGATAAGATAATGATTGAATTAAGAATAACTCTTGGAAAATGATAAATGATGCATGGATCTGTGTGCTTGAAATGTTTATTGGTTTTCGCTTTGCTTTTGATTCCTTGCGCAACATTGAGCACTGAGCTATTATCACTGAGTTATTTGTTCACTTAGAGAAAGTTTATGTAATTTAAATGTTTCTTCAGATTTCAATGAATTCTAGAACTTGTTTGATGGTCACTCGAGGCGAAATCCTAGCTGTGCAACATTTGGGAAATGATTTAGGCCATCTTTGGACCGTTTGAGCCTTAATAGCCAACCTTGACAGAAATTGATCCCTAGTTACCCCTTTGAGCCGCTGTAAGCCTTTTTCTTTGTTAACTCACTAAAAGATTTCCTAACCTAAAATGAATTTGTTCCAAACAGTTTATCCATTAACTATGAGCATGTAGATCATTCACAATTAAATTCTGAGCTATGTTCTGGTTTTGGGAAGTTAGAGGAGGTTGGGATGTGTAATGAGCAATGCAAGTGAGTCCTATTGTGTTTGTAAAAAAAAAAAAGAAAAAAAAGAAAAAAAAGCCAATCTGTACTTATCGTCCACGTACTTACACATTGAGGACAATGTGTTGTTTAAGTGTGGGGGAGGGGAAGTGTAATAAAAAAAAAAGAAGAAAAAAAAAGAAAAAAAGAAGAAGAATAAAAGATCTATACCCTTAAGTGTTCTTAAAGAGAATGAAACAACAAAGTGTGGGGGTGTAGTTTTCTTTTGTTTTCTGCAAAAAAAAAAAAAGATTGGGTGTTCTAAATAAGTTTGGGGGAGTAACCTGGTGAATTGAAATGAAGTTTTGTTATAGGCTTGAGCTCTACATAGTCTTGAATGATTTATGTGTTTGTGGGTGATTTGAGCCAAATTATTATCTTTATCATACCTTCACCCAAGCCAAACGTTACAAGCTTAATAAAGTCCTAATTGATCATTGGTGTTGTGCATGTCTACATTAGTGGAGAGTGACTTGAAAAGCAGGCCTATGGAGTTCATTTATACACACATCTTCAATATTAAATATGATTCATTTTTATGCATAAAATCATCTGGGTTACAAGTGATTAGGTGAGAATGGCTCTACACACACACACTTGAGGAATTGAAGTGAAGCGAAACTAATCTTTGAGATGAAATTCTTGACCAAGTGCATTATTTTGAAGTTTTCCTTGGGTTATAATTAAGTACAATCTTTGAGGCCTATTTGCAAGATAAAGCATTTGTGTGTTTTAATTTTTTTGTTGATTCTGTTTCGGTTTAGTTTTATTTCATATTGTCGGAGTTGCTCGAGGACTAGCAAAGTCTAAGTGTGGGGGAATTTGATAAGGGTCTAGTTATATATCATTTTCATATCAATTCGTCCATGTTTCTTTGCTATATTCCTTGGTATTTTTATGATTTTGTGTGGTTTTGCTGTTTGTAGGAGTTTTGGAGCAACTTGCACAAAAATGGAGTAAAACCCTCCATTCTCACCTCTGCTAGTCAACCATCTTCTCGGATTTAATTGTATTGATATACAATGAACCCGATGACATATTATATACCGTTGGAAAGCTCTCGAAGTCTATTTCTGGAGAAATTTACGGTTTCACGATTGAGGTAGTGTACCGAAAGTCTGTGATAAAATGGATGGGTAGCAGAAGTGTATTATTTGTAATTCCATATTATATCAAGTAGCAGTTATTCAATAGGGGGAACTGTAGCAGGTTACTGTAGCAAAGTATTTAAACCCATTTTAGGGTTTTATTTTCATAACTTGAAGAGGGGAAAACGTGGGAGGAGGCTGCATTTCTGGATTTCTCTCATCCCTTGGAGTTCTTGAAGGAGAAAAAAGATTTTGAAAGAGGAGGAACTCCAATTCCAAGAAGATTCATCTACAAAGAAGATTTTCAAAGAATTGCTAAGTTCTTTCTTTCCTTTTCAATTCTGGAATTTCTCTGTATTGTATTTGTTATTCTGATTGAATATGTGTAACTAAATCTGAATTGGTTGAGGGTGATTTTAAAGCCCTTGATATGAATTTTGTGAGTTGATTGTGTAAGAAATTGTTATCCAATTCTCTAATTGAAGTTGCTTGTATTTTCCCATATCTAATGCTTATGATTGCTTACTGAATGTATTTGGAATGGCCAACTGAATATAATCTGTTGTTGTCTATTGCTAGATTAGAAATCTTGATCCGTAATTGTCATGAAATTCCAATCAATAGTAGCAAAATTGTGATCAGAGATTGCAATTGGAAAATACAACCTAGGTTAAATAATCCGAACTTGTGTGATTATTGCTTAGATCAACCTATCTTTCTCATCGTAATGCTTCTATTGAATTAAACTTAGAGAGCTTATTCTAGGTTGTTTAATGGATAGAGATTAAATAAAGAGTTGTTTTATTTAACAACAAAGTAAGGAAAGATTGGGATAACAGAGCTTGTTGTTATCTACGGTTGATAACTTCAATGCTATAAATGGATTACAATTCTATGTTAATTCACAAATTCATATCTTTTGGCAGAAGAAAAAAACCCTGAAACCAAAGTGTTCCCATTGATTTTTCATTCAAATTTACTTTCTGTTTGTTATTCTTTACTTGCATTCTTATTTCATTTAGTAAATCATTCAACAAAAATCCCCCCTGTTTAGTTTATTGTTGCTGGAAATAATAAATTCAATTAGAATCAATCGTCGTGGGAACGATATCTACTTATCACTTTATTACTTGTGCGACTAGTAGACTTGCTAGTTCAAAACGCATCAAGTTTGGACGCTCGTGGGCGGGCGGATGATTTCTAATCAATTGTTCTTTGTTTTTACTACTGATTCTGATTGTTATTTCCTGATGTGTGTGTGTAGGCTTGTTGTCGAGGAAGAAGCGGATCAACGACTTAAGAGAATTAAGGAGTTTCTTCAATCCTCGAATTTAAGGCTAAAGCGGTCAATTTCAACTCCACCTCCAGAATTTGACCTTGCACGACATACTTCCCTCCCATCTTATTGCAGTTCAATCAAATCTGAATCGGAAGCAATGGCGATGGAAAACGATCAGACTCTTAAGGAGTTAGCGGCTCCAATTATTGATCAACAACCGCTATGCATAAACACCAATTCTGAGATAGATTTTGAATTTAAATCTGGACTGATTCATCTCTTGCCTACATTTCATGGTTTTGCAGGAGAGGATTCGAACAAACACCTCAAAGAATTTCATGTGGTATGCTCAAGTATGAAGCCAACCGGCGTTTCTGAAGAGCAAATTAAATTGAGAGCTTTCCCAGTCTCATTAGCAGATTCGGCAAAAGATTGGTTATACTACCTACCACCAGGTACCATTACCACTTGGAATGAGATGAGTAAACTCTTTTTGGAGAAAAACTTTCCAGCCTCGAAAGTAACAAATATTAGAAAAGATATTAGTGGCATTCGACAACACAATGGAGAATCACTTCATGAATATTGGGAGAGATTAAAGAGGTTATGTGCTAGCTGTCCAAACCACCAAATTGGTGATGGACTCCTAATTCAAATATTTCTGATGAGGGTTCCTACCCAGGAAAGGAGTATCCTTGTGATGCTATAGTGGTGAGCACTAGCTTAAATAAAACACCGAACGTGGCAAGACGTTTGATAGTGACAGGGCAGTGAACTCCAACAATCAGCAGTCATTGAGCCATCAAATACAAAAAGATAAATGAGGTAAGTACTTCAAATATTGAACATCAACTTTGTGAACTTACCTCTCTTGTAAAAAAAAATGGCTGTAGGACATATGCAGCAATCTTATGCATGTGGGGTATGTTCTGCCATGGACCATCCAACCGACATGTGTCCAACTTTGCAAGAAAGAGATACAGAACAAGCCAATGCCATGGGTGGATTTCCAGGACAACCAAGGCAAAGGTATGACCCTTTCTCCAATACTTACAATGCTGGATGGAGAGATCACCCTAATTTAAGATATGCGAATCGTCAAACAATTGTCCCAAATGTCATACCAAATCGACCACCAGGTTTCAATCAACCAAGGGTGCAGCAACCATTTCAAGCACAACCACAACCAGCACCACAACCAGCTCCACCAAATTCAGGTATGTCTCTCCAGGATATTGTTAAAGCACTTGCCACTAACACAATGCAATTTCAGCAGGAAACTAAGGCAAGTATCCAAAACCTGGAAAATCAAATGGGACAATTGGCCACTAACATGAGCAAATTTGAGAGTCAAAGCTCAGAAAAATTACCTTCTCAGCTAGTGATCAATCAAGAGAAAATGCTAGTGTTGTAACTTTGAGAAGTGGAAAGCAATTAGAGATTCCACCAAAGAAATCACAAGCTGATGAAGGGGATGACACCACTTCCACCATGAACAAAACATCCACTTCTAAGGTAAATCCTAAAACTTCCATTCATTCAGATGTTACCCCTCCACCTTTTCCCAGCAGATTTGCAAAATCAAAGAAGGAGGAACAAGAACAAGAAATCCTGGAAACTTTTCGCAAGATCGAGGTAAACATACCACCTCTGGATGCTATCAAGCAAGTGCCTCGTTATGCAAAATTTCTCAAAGAGTTATGCACCAACAAGAGGAAGTTGAAAGGAAATGAGAAGGTAAGTGTGGTGGAAAATGTTTCAGCTGTATTGCAAAGAAAAATTCCTCCGAAATGCAAAGATCCAGGTACGTTCACCATTCCATGCACCATTGGCAATACCAATTTTGAAAGAGCTCTGTTAGATTTAGGAGCATCAATTAATGTCATGCCCTATTCTATTTATGCTTCCTTGAATCTTGGACCCCTTGCGGAAACTGGTATTGTAATTAAACTTGCTGATCGTTCTAATGCATATCCAAGGGAGTTGTGGAAGATGTGCTTGTGGCAGGTGGAACAATTAGTTTTTCAGCAGATTTTATGTTTTGGGAAATGGAGGTGAAAACGTCTCCCAATCAACACCAATCTTTTAGGGAGGCCATATTGACAAACTGCCCGAACCAAGATTGATGTCATGATGGCACTCTCACCATGGAATTTGATGGCGAGGTGATTCGCTTCAATATTTTGAGGCAATGAGATACCCTACTGACTTGCATTCTGTTTTTGCAGTTGATGTCATTGATTCTTTGGCACAACAATTTCTTGAATTAACTCGCAAAGATGAATTGGACGTAGCCATTAGTGAACACATAAGGACAGAAAGTTTCAAAGAACCAGGAAAGTTGATACATTTGTCTAAAGAAGTGGAGGAAGCGGTGGCAAGCTTGGATGAGACTATAGCTATCACCACAAATAGGTATGATGTTTCGTACATTGAATTGCCTTTATCTAATGAGAAACTTTTTCCTTCTGTGATGAAAGCACCTGCCTTGGAGCTTAAGCCTCTTCCAGAACATTGGGAAAGTATGTATTCTTGGGTGAGAAGGATACTTGCCAGTCATAAATAGCCAAGGGCACTTACACCATTACAAGAAGAGAAACTCATTCGATTGTTCGAGATCAAAAAAACAGCCATTCGAAGGGACAATGGTTGACATCAAAGGTATTTAGCCCAGTCCATATGCATGCACCGCCATCTTATTAGAAGAAGGATCCAAGCCCACTCGAAGAAGCACAGATGGAGGTTGAATCCTCCAATGATGGAAGTTGTCAAGAAAGAAATCCTGACCTGAAATGTTAGATGGGGCTGTGAATTTAGTATCAATTCGGATAGCAAAGTGGGTAAGTCAATCCAAGTCGTTCCAAAGAAATATGGTGGTGTTACGGTGGTTAAGAATGCAATAATGGCTAGTTCCCACTCGTATCCAAACCGCGGGGGTGGCGAGTTTGTATTGATTATCGAAAGCTCAATTCTGCAACTCGCAAAGATCACTTTCCTTTGCCATTCGTTGATCAAATGCTGGAGAGATTAGCAGGTCATTCTCATTATTGTTTTCTTGATGGCTATTCAGGATATAATCAGAATGTCATTGCCCCTGAGGATCAAGAGAAAACTACATTCACATGCCCATTCGGTACATTTGCCTATCGACGCATGCCATTCGGTCTTTGCAATGCCCCTGCCACTTTCCAAAGGTGTATGGGAAGTATTTTCTCTGATTATGTTGAGAACATTATTGAGGTATTTATGGATGACTTTAGTGTTTTTGGTGATTCTTTTGATAAAATGCCTTTGAAACCTTACAATGACTTCAAGTGTATGAACGACCTTGTTCTGAATGGGAAAAAATGCTTTTATTGGTTAAGATCAGGGCTAGTTTGGACATGTGTATTTCGGCTAAGGTATAGAAGTTGATAAATCCAAGATAGATCTTATATGTTCCTTACCACCTCCCACAAGTGTGCGGGATCTTCGTTCGTTTCTTGGTCATGCAGGTTTTTATCGTAGATTCATCAAAGATTTCTCGAAGATAGCATTCCTTATGCAGATATTGCAGGAATGATGTGGCCTTTGAATTTGATGAGAAATGCAAAGAGGCATTTGAGAAACTGAAGGAACTCTTGACTTCAGCTCCAATAATCCAATCTACAAATTGGAATCATCCATTCGAGATCATGTGTGATGCGAGTGATTATGCTGTGGGTGCCGTTTTGGGTCAAAGAATTGGCAGAGTTCCACATGCCATTTATTACGCATCTCGGACTTTAAATGATGCTCAACTTAATTATTCTACCACTGAGAAAGAGCTGATAGCAGATATTTTTGCTTTAGAAAAGTTTCGATCTTATTTGATTGGTACTAAAGTAACCGTTTATTCTGATCATGCAGATTTGAGGTACTTGCTCACAAAGAAAGATGCAAAACCAAGGCTTATCAGGTGGATACTCCTTTTACAGGAATTTGACTTGGAGATCAAAGATAAGAAGGAAAGTGAAAAACTTAGTTGCAGACCATCTCAGTCACATTGTCCATGATAAGAATGCACTGCCATTACAAGAAAGTTTTTCGGATGAACAATTGTTGTCTCTAAATGTAGTAGCCCCTTGGTATGCAGATATTGTCAATTACTTTAGTTACCAAGAAGCTACCAACATGACTGACTCGAGCTCAAAGAGACAAGATTTAAAAACATGCCAAATATTACATATGGGATGATCCATACTTCATGGAAGGCATGTTTGATCAAGTGATAAGAAGGTGTGTTTCTGAATCTGAATTTAATCAATTTTATTTTGACCTTCGTCTATTCTTATGCATGTGGCGGTCACTTCGGACCAAAAAGAACAGCCCTGAAAGTTCTTGATTGTGGATTCTACTGGCCATCATTGTTCAAAGATGCATATCTATTTTGCAAAGCTTGTGACCGTTGTCAAAGGACAGGTAATTTAAGTGCCAAAAAATCAAATGCCACAAAACCCTATACTTGTTGTTGAGATTTTTGATGTGTGGGGTATTGATTTCATGGGTCCTTTTCCTTCATCTTTTGGTAATGTTTACATTATACTTGCTGTGGATTATGTTTCTAAATGGGTGGAAGCAAAAGATACGAGAACTAATGATTCTAAAGTTGTTGTAGATTTTGTGAAATCTAACATTTTTGCGAGATTTGGAACACCAAGAGCCATGATTAGTGACAGAGGGACACACTTCTGCAACAAATCATTTGAAGCCTTGCTCAAGAAATACAACATCAATCACAAGGTGTCTACGGCATATCATCCACAAACTAGTGGTCAAGTTGAAGTTTCCAATTGGGAGGTCAAGTCCATTCTCGAGAAGACGGTGAATCCGAACAGAAAAGATTGGAGCCTACGACTTAATGATGCACTTTGGGCATACCGGACTGCTTACAAGACACCTAGTGGTATGTCTCCGTACAGGTTAGTCTATGGTAAGCCATGTCACCTTCCGGTAGAGCTCGAACACAAAGCATGGTGGGCAGTAAAGCTTTGTAACATGGAGATGGATGCTGCTGGAGAACAAAGGAAGCTTCAACTGCAAGAATTGGAAGAACTTAGAATGATGCCTATGAGAATTCCAGAATTTACAAGGAGAGAACTAAGGCATTTCATGATAAAATGATCTCCAGGACGA
This sequence comes from Boswellia sacra, assembly GCA_013180625.2. Lineage (NCBI taxonomy): Eukaryota > Viridiplantae > Streptophyta > Magnoliopsida > Sapindales > Burseraceae > Boswellia > Boswellia sacra. The sequence goes on along the minus strand of SNVD02014895.1, from coordinate 1,606 downwards.
ATTTTGAAGTGGGACAGAAAGTTCTTTTATTTCATTCTCGCCTCAAGTTATTTCCAGGTAAATTACGATCTCGATGGGTTGGACCTTTTGTTATTACTAATGTTTTTCCTCATGGTGCAATGGAAATCAAGAGCTTAAAAACGGACAAAGTATTCAAGGTGAATGGGCACAGGTTGAAGCCTTACTATGAGAATTCAGTGATGTAGGACATTGAGGAGGTACCTCTCTACGAGCAGCTTATCTTGATGGGTGATTGCAAGTAACGTATGGCGAGGACGTAAACAAGCGCTTATTGGGAGGGGCAACCCAATTTTTTTGAAACATAAAATAAAAAGAGACAAAGGAAAGAAGGTAGCTAACAATCAATTTGTGTTTCGAGGAGGATTAATCCATGGGTATTATAATGATCAGGTTTTATCTCTCTTTGCCATTTGTTATGGCTTTGTTGTTTGTTTTTGACTTCATTTGCTCTTGTGTTTTTATTTCTTTTATGTGTCTCTATTTTCTTTTCTTTTCGTTTCTTTTCTTGTGTTAATTTGATTATTCCGTGCTTCGAGTTCAATTGTGCAACAGCTTGAGGAAACATTCAAACAGGAGTTGAAGCCATTGTCCGAAGGTTTGAAACGTGCATATTTGGGAGAAGAACAAACTCAATCGCATTATTCGTAATATCTCTCCTTTTCTCCTCTTTAATGGATGCTGATATCTTTCTATCGAACCTTCGTAAATATTTCCCTGCACTTCCTCAAAATGCTATGTTTAAAATTTATAAAGTACGGATGACTAGACTTTGGGCATTGATGCTCCTAAATGTGCCTGCTGATATCCGATGGCTTATCGAAGCCAAGGGGAGATTGTCCGGTGAGCCGGACATTAATCTCGCAAAATACATGCCTGGTCTAGGAAAGAGCTACTACGCCAAGAGGCGAAGAGCGAAAAGGTTACAAGTATGTTATAAATGTGCTAGATGGAATTGTAACCAGACTTGTCTTTCATTAGGTTTTGTGTCCAGAAATAGAGAAGATAAACTTTCATTTATTAAGAATGGTTTGAGTAATGAGTCGCTGGATAATGTTTTGTTAACTCTCGAGTCACATTCTTGGGACTTGTTCAGCGTGAATTGCTTAATCTATGGACACAATTTCGTGATGAATTGCAGTGTTATAGTCTAGGGAATCTGACTAAAAACGATCCTGTTTGCCAATTTATAAGAAAACTGGATGGGAAGCAAATCCCCGACTCATAGAAGGCGTTTCAGCCGTTACTGGACGTAAAACCAGAGAAGATGTGAGCCACAATCACAACTACTTGTATATTTGAATGTGTGTTGTTGTTGTAGAATTTTTTTTCTTGTTTCGTTTGATCTGATTATCAATGTTGTTTTTGTGTTGTTGTTTGTTTGTTGATTTTGTTTGTTTTAATTTCAAGTTTTCTTTTTGACAAACCAGATGACTACCCCATGATATAAGCACACGTGGAAGACAAGTGTGGAGGGTTTGTCAACCTCCGCCGAAAGTATATCTTTACTTTTCATGCTTCACGTGGGAGACAAGTGTGGCGGTTTTGTCCAACCCCATCGAAAGTATATCTCTAATTGTCATGCTTC